>WAAD01025760.1:509-19684 GCA_013389945.1 Fregata magnificens | reverse complement strand
CGCTAGCAGGCCCGGTGCCATGTAAACCTCCCCCTTTGCATGCATTTTTACTTTAAATGGTTCCGATCAGTTGTGGCAATAACCTGCACTATTCACTAACTTACTCATTTTTTTCAGTTCAGGTAATTTTAATTTTGATTCCAGCAAGACCCGTCATATTTGCCCTAGCTGCATTGAGAAGAAACTTTCATGTTTGCTTTCCCCCAGTAATAGCATATTGTAAGATCTGTCAGTGAGATTGTTTTTAATCTTTTTATATTATACATTTCTCAACTCAAGTATTGTGTTGATGTTAAATAGATATATATAAGTCATGGGGTAAAAAACCCCTTGGTCTTTCCTGTACTAAAAAGCTAACTCTTGCATAGCTTGCAGAAATGATGGAGGAAATGGGGAGAAATGTTTGTCCTTCAGGAATGAACACTGCAAAAATTTAAAAGAATGTTTAAAAAGAGTTATTTCTGTAGCTGTGCTGTAACATTAAGTCTATGTAACTGAGTCCATTTATAACTTTCCTTATTTCCTGAATTTACATGTGTTAACATTTGACACTTCTATGTACAGTGCAGCCTCTGTATTAATATTGGATAGATTTCATTCAGACTTAACGAATGCATCGTTAATATACCTAGGCATATTTTCAGCATACTGAGTTAAAGGTAATACTTTTCTTTCTCTTAAGGTGGCATAGAAAATTGCTTTATGATAAGTGACTTACAGAAATTGATCACTTTTGGTTTTCCTCTTTGAAAAAATGTCATTTTAACTGGGGGAGCAGGAGGCAGGATTATCTTACCCATAACTTTTGAAATCTCAGGCAGTCTTTACCTCTCTGGATATCAATTTTAAATTCAGCGAGAGAATTGAAATAATATATATTTTCAAAATTAGTCAGTGAGGATGGTTTTACTGCTGGTTGCCTGAAAGATGCGCATTCTTGAAAATAATGCCTGGTCTTACTGTTTCAAAAATACTGAATTTTTATTATAAAGTCCACAAAATATAATGTAGCTTATCCCAAGTAAAAGGATACTAACAGAAAGAAGCTGTGATGTGTACTAAGAATGCCACATCACACACTAAGAAATGAGGACCATGGTAATGTGGCCATTAGGATGGAATTTTCTTCCCTTAGAGGAGGGCAAATGTGATCAAGAACCCCAGAAATCTTAAAAATAACATTAACTTTAAGCATTATCCTGTTCTGTGAACAGAGAAAAGGGTGTGGAAGTAGTGGTGTATTCAGTTTTGTGCATTGGGGAAGGTGGGGAGGTGTCGGTACAGACAGGATGGATGATAATTGGAAAATGGAACTTAAAAAAACAACACTGAAATCTAATAAGGTGGGAGAGAGCTCATTACCTCTGTCCTATATCTGAAAAAAAAAATACATGATGTTATTTAAGTATGTGTAGTTCAGTGGAGAAGTTATGTCTTGTTATTCCTTGCTTAGTCCATCACGAGGACTGAAAACTTCATAGCTAATCCTATGTGAAGGCAGTAGTGCCAAATAAACTGCCTTGCACATAACAGCTCCACAATAAAGGTTGTAAATGGAAGGAACATGGGGAAAGATAGCACATGTTTATGTTCAAACTTAGATCATACCATTTACCAAAATTCAGAAAGCAGGCTGACATTCCCATGTTTTAGCACTGTTACGGCTAGATTGTAAGCATTAGAAATGATGAATGTTTTGCACCAGTTACTCAGAGTCGTGGGATGCTGGTTTATTGACGTTTAACAGATAACATAGGTTGTTGACACCAAACAGCCTCCCAAAGTCAACAGAAGAGAAGATTTAAAAAAAAAAAGAAACAAAACCTGATATTTTATCTTATAGTACTGAAGAGAAGTAAGGTTGTTTAAAAATTCAGTCAGATCACAAGAAGGGTTGTTCAAAACTTTAACCAATACTGCTGCTGGCAGTGTTTACTTGTCCTCTTTTCCCCTCCCCCAGACATGATGATGCTAGAAATCTGTAATTGCTCTTAGCCATGCTATTGTGTCTTCATTTCAACTTTTAACATATCTGTGAAATCGCTTCTTAATCAATTTATTGTTTTGTTATGTTTTCTTCAACTAAGAGAAATGTAGCAAGTATAAAAGAATTCAAGAGACTTTTTTTCCTTTTTGACTACTCTCTCATTCTCTGTTGGACTTTAGTTGGAGTTACAGCAGGGACTAATTTCTTGCTGTTATTACTTACTATTTCTCTTAAGGAGAAGAAACTAGTGTGCTACTCCACAACAAATCGGTATGACATTATTCCATTTTAGCTTATGTTGTTAATGTATTTATCTGTATTAAGAATTGACATGTTTTATAAAAAGTTAAAGATCAGTTTGTGTCTTGTGAGACTAAAACACCCACCCGAATATTTTCACATGGGTGAGGAGTTGTTTTGTGTTCAGGGCTCTGAGGGGAGGATGCATTTTCAAAACTTCTGACTTCAGGATGAGTAAATCTTAGCCTCTCAGCTAGCATCTGTATGTGCAGCGTCAAAATGTTTGTTTTAAGTGTGGGTGTTTGCAACTGTATTTAAATGTTGAAAACTGGAGGTTTGCATCTTTCATGTTTGCTGAGCAAAACCAGTTTTTATTACCCAGCCCCCTATCCTAAGATAATTGTCTTTATTCTAGCCAATCCATTTGTCTTCATCACGTAAGATGACTTCTTCCTGGATGGCAGATGCAAGCATTAGGTATCTTAGGGAGTTTAAATACAACTTTGCATAGAAAATGTGTTTTAAATAACAAAGTAAAACAACATTCCTCTCCAAATCATTACGGTTTGGGGTCTTGTCTTCATGGCACAAGTGAGCAGATAGGTAAGGTTTACTGCGAAGTGTTTTTAGGAGCCATTCTTCAGTATTGTGTTCTTTGCAATGGAAGTTTTGAACTCCGCTGATTAAATTATTAAGAAGGTTTCTTGAGAGGGAGGGAGAAAGAGGAAGGGAGAAAAAAAGAACAGAGAATATACAACTCTCTGAAACTTGTTTTATTCCCTCTTCCTTTTGCTCCAGAAAATCAGCAATTCTGTTGTTACTATTTTTGGTTTCGGAATAGTAAAGTTGCTAGATTAAGAATCCCTTTCTAGTAATAAGAAACACACTTTTGCCCTTCAGAGAAGAAAATAAATGATTTTGTTATTCCGTGTTTCTTTTATTTGGTGAATTTAAGTGTTTCCTGATGCTTAAGTGAAATAGCATGTTGATTTATGCTGATGTGGCGGTGTACCATGTTAGATAGTAGAATCAAAGCTGTGTTGTAGAGAATCCCAGAATTTGGTCAGTGATCTTAAATGGATGTAGGATATTATTCTTAGCAGTTGTAAGTGGAAGAGAGAATGGTTTTTGAAGTCCATCTTAAATAGAAATCTGTATTATCTGAACTAAAAGAAAAAACAGAATTAATTGAAGTCTTTAAGTGAAAGTACTGCCCTCGTATAATATAGTTTCTGCACCATGAATAAAATGAATTTTCCCATTTGTAAGTTTAACTAACTTCAAAATACTGGTTTTAAGGGGGTGAAGAAGCCTGCCATTGTTAAAAACAATTGATTCATAGTTCTGAGAGGTTGTATTTCTGTTGCATTTAAATTAAATTTCATGGGTCTTAGAGTTTTTTTGGTTTTGTTTTTTCAATATTTCTCTTCCTCCAATTCAATTACATTTTAACTACAATTAGTACAAAGTAAAGGACTATCAATAAGTAGGAGAGAGCATCACCACGATTTTCTGGTATTGACATGTTCAATATCTGACTGTGTCTAGAATACCATTTTTAACTATTTGTTCTAATGGCAACTTGATGCTGTCTTGTCATCTCTCTGTGAAGCTCTTACAGAATTCCTTTTGTGTCAGTAAAAACAAAACTGAGGTAAAATACTTTGACTTAAAATATATACTTGCTGACAGACTGTCATATAAGAATTGCAAAAACAAAGTTGGAGAATACTGAACTGGATAAAAATCAGGAACATACAATGTGTAGTGATGGTATGGTGATGACGTTCATCCTACCATTGCTGAATGCAGAAACAGTTCAAACCGAATTCTGTAGGTTTCAGTCTAGAGCTCAGAAGGTCAGTTGTTCATTTTGCTGGATATGAGTAAGCTGTAACTGTTCTTTTTACTTCCATAAGGTTTTTGCATACTTGCAACCTAATGCCTTCTATTCCTTTATTTGTTGTTCAGTTATTCCAAGGATTCAGTGCATATTCATCAAAGAAAATTTAGACACAGTATGCTTCATGTCTGCCTTCTATGACTAGATTTTTTTATTTGTAAGCTGAGGAATCACTTTAAGTAAAAAAAAAAATCCTCCATGTTCCTGGCTGGAACATATATGACTTTAATATTAGTTATTATTAAAAAAGTAATTTGATATGATATATTTAGTGCAATAACTGAGACAAAATACTTGTTCATATCAGTTATGTGCAGAGTGCTAATTGTCAATTGTTAGAGTGTATATAAGAAAAACTAAACTAATTTGAAAAATTGGCAGGGTTACATAAAGGTTCAAGTCTAAATCACATGAATGAAAATTTTCAGACATGCAAGGTTATGGTCTAAAGCACTCTTTTGCATTGGTAATTTTGATAGATAAGTACTTCAGATTTATGCAGTGCAGCACTGTGTGCATTCGACAATGTCGGCCATAATTCTACCTCTACATATTAAAAAGTAATGCCAACATGCAGCAGTGAAAGAATGGAAATACATCCATGTTCCTCTCTTCTATGGTCAGGTCTTGTAACAGTTGTCTCATGGAATTGGGTGATGATGTGAGAGTCTGATTATTTTTTTCCCTAATCTTTATGCAAATATGACTTGGATGAGATTAAAGGGCTGGGTACTACATAGTTTCCCAGATAATCTTTTAATACTTTCCTATTTTTAACTATTGTAGTTTTTTCGTGTATGCTTTTCTGCATTCTTCTCATTGCAGTCTTTGACAGGAGTCTGTCTACATCTATACCTGTTTTCTTTTATTAAACTTCACAAATCATCAGACTTGCTTCACTGGGCAACTGTTCTTTTGTTTGCAAATGCCCATGTAGGCATTTTTTTAAAAGTTCAAGTTTAACCTTTATTCAATTTTTCCACATTTTTATAGGGTTGCCTATAACGGTGTCTTTGCAGAAGTGCTTCTGTTTTCTTTGAAATTGGGAAAAAAAGTGAAGGAAATTGAATTAAAAAAGATGGTAAAATAACTGAAAGTGATGAAATACAGTAAATACGCGTGGTTTTGGTGAAAATGTTGTTGTTCCCCCAATGCTGTTTTGCATAGGTATTGTAGCACATCGAGATAATAAAATCTTCTGCTCTGAAATAGTCTACAAAACATGGATTTTTAAGATAGAGATCTGGATTTAGGAACTACTGAGGAGCTGCAATCAAGCTTCTGCTTAAGGTAGTGATAGTTTTGGGTGCATAGTGTCTGATAGATCATGCCTTATTGTTGAACTGCTGATGGCAGGGGAAAGCTAGATGGAATAAATTACTTCATATGCAGTACCCAGTCAGCACTGGCTTTTTGCTTGCTTACGTCAACCCATCAAAGATGGACCACTCCAGTCTTTGTAGAATCAAATTGTATAGACAGACAAAATGGTATTCAGCATAAGACAGTTGCTTTTCTTTGAGAAGAGAATAATTTTCTCAGATGTTTGGGGAAGTGACCTTGCTTCGCTCCCGGCATTAAGGATTGCCTGTGGAAAGTGGATGCTGTTTCTGGACTGTTTCTTCAAGGCAAAAATGAGAATTGTGCTATAGATGCCTGTCCCTATATATGGGTAACAAACAGATTATCCAGCCACAAATCATCAATAACTTCAGATGTGACTGGGGAAAAAGAAGGGCTTTCTGCAGTTGCTGTACAGTAGATAGTGACTAATGCCAGTATGAACTGGAGCCAAAAATGTTGTAACTGCTGCTGAGCTAATCAGCATAAATTTTGGACAGGAAGCAGAGTGGGGATAAATGCAGTTGTAAATATCCGTCAAGTGTAAAATGTGGAGCGAGCAAGAGATGGCTATTAGGGGACTGAAGGATATACCCATGTACTAAGAGAGGTCAGGACAGATGATCTAATGATATTGTCTACTTGAAAACTCTTTTGTTCCTCTATTCGCAGTCTCTAAAATGGAGATGTTTATTTTCTTTTACTCTCCCTTTCTCTTCATCTCTTTCTTTCTTTTCGCTTGTATTTACTAATGCTTTCAGGCAGGGAATGCCTTAAACTTGTATGCTGTCCAGTAGAAAGTCCTTACATTGACTGTAATCTGAAGATGCCATTATGTTTCAAATAATTTGTGAGAAATATTTTAGAAAGGAAAGAGTAGCTAAAATAAAAATCTCATAGTTTTGCCTGTATTATTAGTCTTATCAATTCATATCAGGAAAAGTGGTTACTTGTATATAAAACACATCAAGGTTCTTACAGAAAAGCTTAGAATGCATGCAGTTCCCGAGAACTTAATGTAGACAAGACCACGCTTAAACTGACATCTCTTAAATTTCTAAGAACTCTAATTCCCTCCTTTTCATTATTCAAAAGAAGAAACTGAAAAGTCCTCAGCTAAAAAAATCTTGTTGAGACCTTTCAGGGCCTGTTCTTCAATAAGTTAATACTCCATTTTCTGTCCGTTGCAATTAAAAATCAGTGTAGGTAATAGCAACAGTCAAAATACATTTGTGTGACAACATTTCTACTCTAAATTAAAACAGCAATCTCTTTCTTAAATGAATTTTCAGCATATTGTACTTGGATTATTTAAGGTTTTATACTGATTTGCTTTCATTTTTAATACTGATTATGGGTAAGTAAGGAGAAAATGGTGTATGCAGATGGTGCTTTAATTATTTGAACATGAGCCAAAAATGATGCCATTTTTGCCTTGTGGTTTATAACCTTCCAGTATTTTCAGAATAGCCTTCTCCAGCTTGCACCTGGAATACAGCCTTCTTCAGAACTTTGTTTTATGATCTTGTTCTTAAAACTTAATCGTGTGTGAACGCACAAGTGTGTATGACCATTCATACACACGTTAAGATAATACTTGGAGTATTATCAAAAGATGAAATGTCTTAAGAGTCATCTTTGTGCTCATGTAACATTGTCAGACTTTACTGTTCCAGTATCATGAACTGAGTCCCTGAAAAATCATTACGTGATCTTCAGAAAAGTTCAATTTTGTTGCATTCTTTTTCATAGATGTATTACAGGATCACCTTATTAGGCTTTTCTTTCCAACTTTTTAGGACCAAATGGCAATAAAAATTGACAACTTCTCAAAAAGAGCCTAGGAGCTGAAGATTTTTAAGGAGACCAGAATTATGGGTCTCATAATAGAATCTTGAATGTTAGCAGTGCTGCCTGTGCAACTGCTTAGACCCAAGATCCCAGTGGCTCACATGCCTCATCTTATTCTCTTCTCACTTAGGAGGATTCTTCACAGCATTGTAGTCTTTCACCAAACTTCCTGTTTTAATAGCAGATACATTGAGCTCTGAAGAGTTTAACTGGCAAGACTTTTACATATCTTCCTTATTTTCCAAGAAGCTGTTGAAACTGAAATGTCTCTTTTCAGCATGCTAACACTCACAGTAGTTTTCTATTCATTCTGCATTGCCTGTGATAACTGGATAGTTAGCAGTGTGCAAAAATATATCTAGGCATGTAAAATTTCTAAAGAGAACATTGAATTTTGTGATTTTTCTGACTCTGAAATGGTTAGTGAAGTATCTGTCCCCTTTGGGGGGAGGCAGGACGGGGAGGGGAAGCATGTTCCTCTTTGAGTGGAAGGTGTTTAAAGCCAGGAAGAGTGTAAAACACACCACCGATATTGTTTTGGAGGTAGGCTACCCATATATCTTAGTGTAAACAATAAATCTGGTAGCATTAATTTCTTATTTTATTTTTCCTGGAAAGTAAACAACACTGTTTCAAGCTCTACAGATGCTAACTACGTAGAAAACAAAAAAGCCAAAACAAATGTAAATACTGGTACAAAAATTCTGTCACATAATTTTAAAATGAGGCATAAAATGTGAGCCAATTTTACGTCAGTGTCCAGGTTGTTGGGATTAGGAGTTTGGGTTTTGTATTTTTGCTTAACCATGTATTAACTTTTATGCTATAAAGCAATCCTGGAGCCAGATTATCTTTCTGAATATCTTTCTACCCAGCAATTGAGACTTCTTTGTGAAGAACGTTATTAAAAAGAATATAACACCAAGGCTGCACATCTGTTTCTCGTTTCAAAACAAGTTCTTTTACTCTAAGCCTCTATTTTTTCCTCCTACCATGAGATTTGTTTTTTTTCCTTCAGTAAACAGACAAGAATAAAAAGATTGCTAATAAAGTGGATTACTGTGTAGCATTTACACAAAAGGCTTTAGCAATACGTTAATTTGTCCCTGTTGTGATAATGGTCATCCATAGAGTCATTTGTTCTATTAAAATGCCATCATGTGAAAAATCAGTTGTTGCTCTGGCTCTGTAAAATGGAGACTGGAGCTCAGATTATAGCATCAATCTGAGAGGAGGTTTACACGTGTCAGAAAAGAGTGTGGTTTTAAAATGTGGGTTCTCCTAACAGTATTTGTAACAGACGTGAAATACAGGAGGACGCTACTTTCTAATTCTCCTCCTAAGCTCTGAAAAGTGACCTGCAAGTGAGAAAAAGAGTTCCTTAATAAATCTGTGTTGCTCCAGCTTGCCTTGCTGGGCAGAAGAATTATATCCTTCTGGTTCTTTTCGTTGCTGCTTTGAAGTTTTTTCTGCTTGAGAAAATTAATTGCTACATAGTGACATGTCACTGAATGACTGGATAGTGACACGTTTATTCCCAGAAAAAGTTTGTGAGGGATTTTTTACATCTGTGGTCAGATAGTAACTAATTTGAGATTAAAAAAAAAAAATTATAAAATCTCTCTCAAGTATTTGTCCTCCTGTAAAGCTGTTATTCAGAATGATCACGTTGGTACCAAGTATGGTGTTAGCAGCAAAGGGAATTGTTAAGACTGAAAAAGCAAACTCATGCCAACCATGGGCCTTTAGACTCTGCTGGACATGATTAAATAGGAGAAAATTTGCTTTCCACGCAGCAACAAATTGGGCACTTATTAAATTTGGAAACATTTTTTAGAATTATTTTGTGTCTATTTGATGTCTAGACTGGCTTTATTCCTGATGACCTGTGGAGTATTCCTGTGTGGTCTCCTGGCATAGGAATTTGAGATGAGTTTTATTTTGCCTCATGCTTTTTTCTTTTTGAGGTATGTTCAGTGGCTACTGAAGAACTGTGTGCCACATTACATTTATCAGAGGACAGCTGTTACCGAATTTGTGTAGTAAAGGTTAGACATGGGCAAGTTAATGGTGTTTATCCCTTTCGTGGTATTTATTGTAAAGTTTCAATCGTCTGAATTGGGAAATAAAGTCCCTGAAGGTGACAAAACATTCTTGCAAATGCTGCCTATATTAAAAGGATTTCATTATAGAGTATGCCTTCTTTAATGGTACCACCACTGCTCGGGTAGAAAATTGAGTGATGCTGCCAGGTCATTCTTTGGCTCCCTGATATGTTGTTCTCTGGGCCATGTGGCAGGAACTTCTGTTTTAAAACTAGTTAACAGATACTTCTATTCAGCAGGCTCTTCCCGTTATAAAAATCAAGTAATTATAATCAGCAAGTACACTTTTTGATAAAATTTTTCAGGCTTATGCGGATGCTCATACAAGAAAAATATTCTGTATTGTTGTACTTTAGGTTTAGATTTTTAAGATACTGTGTCTCTATAGTTAGGTGTGTTACCCTAACCTAAATTTGCCATTGTGCTGCCATGGCAAATCTAGCAATGTGACATAATGGAGTTTCTACAGGGGGAAAATAAATTTTTAAATCTTTCCATAACAATAGCAGATTTGGTCATATTAACATGAATAATTTCTNACCCCAGCAAAAAACCAAACCCAAAAAACCTCCAAAAACCCCCACAAACAAAAACCCAACAACACTATAGTTCACTAGATCCAAAAATAATATACCTTCAACTCATGGTTCTGTGATCTTATTTTATTAATATTAATGTTTATTAATATTAATATTTTAGAAGACACTTAATGGGAGAATTCCTCGTCTCTTCCATGCTAATCACAATACAAAGGGCACTTGGATTTAATAAAAATTCTTCCAGGTGATTCATCCAAAACTAATGCTAGACATTGTGGGTGTCAGTGTAGTCATGCAGTCTGCTTTGTGTGAGTATATAAGAACTCATTTATAGCTATGGCACGGAATAGAGAAAGGTTAAGCACACCTCTGAAGTAAACCAGGGCAGTTTATACAGAGCACCCTGGCACACTGAAGTAATGTACTTACTGAGGAAGCAATACCTGGAAATTTTCACTTCAGGCTTGAGTCACAATTCTTTGGAAATGAGGATCAAGGCATAGTTAGCTGAGTGACAAATCAACCAGATTTAAAGGCTATTTGATAGACTTGTGTATAGGAAGGTTGCACTTGGTTCCCTGCTCTGTTCATAATATTTGCATATCCCAAGGTAGTATACATCTTTTAGCAATTTTTACCTCTGGGAAGAGACCAAAGTGTTTTATTGTTGTTGTCCCTGCGTTTCTTTGATATGCTGTAATATTTTAGAATAAGGCTACAGTTTCATTGTGTGTAGGCTGTATATTGTTTCGACGTACCATGAACTATAATCTGGCCCAAATCACTAGAAAGATGTCTCATAAACCCTGTATTGTGGTTCCAACAAATTAAACCAATAGCAACATGTTTGATAATGCTGATAGCTTTGAGGTTTATGTACAGGCAGGGCTGTGAACGTAATCCAAGTTTATAAGTTGATGTCTGTATACAGTGTTTCACAAAGAGCCAGATGCAAGAGACTTCTGCATAGCTGGTTGGTTTATTAGAATTTTGGAACACAGAATAGTCATTAAATGTATGTATATATCCACAGTGCAATTTCACAATATATATAATGGATAATCTTAAGAGGACACATGTCAAATGGAATGCTGAAGTTGTCCAGTTCTCTGCATTGCATTGTGAACACTCAGATGAGTTTGTCTTGGTGTGTTTATCTCAGGAATAAAAAACAACACAAAAAACCCAAAGAAATGTTCCTAAGCATTTTTTTAATCTCTTTTTCTTTCATTTTTTCTTTTTTAATTTCTGATTATGTTTATGGGTCATTGCACAAATACACAAAAACCCATGTATCGCAAAATAAATCTTTAAAGTATGAAGAACAATTTCTCCAGATTTAGTAAGAGAACATGAAGTGCTGTTTTTATTTATTTATTTTAGAAATGTAAAGTGTGGTCAAGAAGGTGCCAAATGTTTGTCATAGTCACCTACACCTGTCTTCTTCCTCTTTATAGTTGTGTTTCAGTTTTTTCTGTTTGTGTTTTTTTGAAACCTAAGTATGTGGTAGATAATTTTGCTGCAGTACGTAATTTTGCTGCTAAATGGACGTTTTACATGAAGATGTGAGTGCAGATCCGAGTCTCTTTTTACCGGTGAACTTACAGTCTGTCAGCTCACTGGATGTGTTTTGCTGAAGAATGCTGTTGGGCTGTGCAAGTTCCCACAGTTTCAAGATTTATCAATGCAAAGGTTCAGGAACCGTTAAATTAAAAAAGAGTAAGGTTGTTGGGAGTAAGTTGTGATTTTGGTTGAATTAGATAAATTCATAATGAAACCATTTTCTCCCCCCCACCTTTTTTTCCCCACTATTGTCCAAAGGGTGAATGGCTTCTTTGGGGGTAGGGGGAGCAGAGGTTGTCTGTTCATTTTTAAACCTTGGAATGAAGCTCACTTTGTTGAATCGCCTATTTCACAATGGAACAAACTACAGTCCTTCCAGGGTGGTTTTCTTCTTCTTTTCCAGAGGAAATGAATTCCACTGGTTATGGGGAACTTGTGCGTCCAGTAACAGTGGATATGTTTAAGGAGTACGTAAGCTGTACAAATTTCTGCTACTGCTTCTCTCCCAAAATAAGGATAGAATATATACAGTGAAAGAAAGGTTGTCCACAGCCCCTGCAACAATGGTCTGTATAAAAGAACGTTATGTGTTCTACTTACACTTGTTCTGCCAGAACTATACCAAAATGAGATAAATTAAAAATAGAGATACATGATGCATATAATTTGCACAGATAAGCTATAAGAAGCATGGATGTGCACAATATTGTGATTTGTTTGGAAATTTATACATCAGATAATGAAAACTCAGGTATTTTTCTGAGCATAGGAGTCCTGGAGCCATACCTTGATGGCTGATTTTGGTACTTTTCCCATGGCTGGGCAATTTTAGAGATGCACTTGTTTGTGGATTCTCTGGTGTTTAAGTGCTGGGCTTATGCTGGAGCTTTTTTCAAGTACAGCTATACCCCACTGTCTGCAGAGGATATGTTTCGGAAAAGTGTGATATGATAGCAATGCAATGTTGCTTGTAAATGGGGAAATGGTTAGTGACCTGCTCCACCACTGCTATACCACTTAGACACAAGTCTATGGGGCCGGATGGGGTCCATGCAAGGGTACTGAGAGAGCTGGCGGAAGCACTCACCAAGCCACTTTCAATCCTTTAGCAGCAGTCCTGGCTAACTGGGGAGGTCCCTGTTGCCTGGAAGTTAGCAAATGTGATGCCCATCTACAAGAAGGGCCGGAAGGGGGATCTGAGGAACTACAGGCCTGTCAGTCTGACCTCGGTGCTGGGGAAGGTTATGGAGCAGATCACCTTGAGTGCCATCATGCAGCACGTACAGGACACCCAGGTGATCAGGCCCAGTCAGCATGGGTTTATGAAAGGCAGGTCCTGCTTGACTAATCTGATCTCCTTCTATGACAAGGTGACCCGCTTAGTGGATGAGGGCAAGGCTGTGGATGTTGTCTGTCTAGACTTTAGTAAAGCCTTTGGCACCGTTTCTGACAGCATACTCCTGGAGGACCTGGATGCTCATGGCTTGCACAGGTGTACTCTTTCCTGGGTAAAAAACTGGCCGGATGGCTGGGCCCAAAGAGTTGTGGTGAATGGAGTCCAATCTAGTCGGTGGCCGGTCACAAGTGGTGTTCCGCAGGGCTCGGTGTTGGGGCCGGTTCTGTTTAATATCTTTATCAATGATCTGGACGAGGGGATCGAGTGCACCCTCAGTAAGTTTGCAGATGACACCAAGTTGGGTGGGGGTGTTGATCTGCTTGAGGGTAGGAAGGCTCTGCACAGGGATCTGGACAGGGCGGATCGATGGGCCAAGGCCAACTGTATGAGGTTCAACAAGGCCAAGTGCCGAGTCCTGCACTTGGGCCACAACAACCCCGTGCAATGCTACAGGCTTGGGGAAGAGTGGCTGGAAAGCTGCCCGGTGGAAAAGGACCTGGGGTGTTGGTCGACAGCTGGCTGAATATGAGCTGGTAGCGTGCCCAGGTGGCCAAGAAGGCCAATAGCACCCTGACTTGTATCAGAAATAGTGTGGCCAGCAGGACCAGGGAAGTGGTTGTCCCCCTGTACTCGGCACTGGTGAGGCGGCACCTCAAATACTGTGTTCGGTTTTGGGCCCCTGACTACAAGAAAGACGTTGAGGTGCTGGAGCATGTCCAAAGACGGGCAACAAAGCTGGTGAAGGGTCTAGAGCACAAGTCTTCTGAGGAGCAGCTGAGAGAACTAGTGGTGTTTACCCAGGCAAAAAGGAGGCTGAAGGGAGACCACCTCACTCTCTACAACTACCTGAAAGGAGGTTGTAAGGAGGTGGGCGTTGGTCTCTTGTCCCATCACTTGTTACTTGGGAGAAGAGGAAACGGCCTCAAGTTGCGCCAAGGGAGGCTTAGATTGGATGTTAGGAAAAATTTCTTCTGTGAAAGGGTTGTCAAGCATTGGAACAGGCTGCCCAGGGAAGGGGTTGAGTCACCATCCCTGGAGGTATTTAGAAGATGTGTAGGTGTGTTGCTTAGGGACATGGTTTAGTGGTGACTCGGCAGTGCTAGGTCAATGGTTGGACTTGATGATCTTAAAGGTCTTTTCCAACCTAAATGATTCTATTCTATGATTCTAAAAATTGATGTGGTAAAGTGGGACTCATGCAGGGACTTAAGATATGCACAGGGTTTAAATACACAGTAACAGTGTATGTGGTTGGGAGGGTGAGAGGCAGGAGCAGGTTATCAGAATCAGCAACTGGAAGAGCTGCTGGCTTTTACAGATGCTGGGTTTTGGAAATGACCATCATTCTAGAAAACAGCCATTCTGAAAAATAGCAGCCATCTGTGAAACTGCCTGGTCATTAGCCCCTTTTTCTGTCCTTTAGTCTTGAACTCATGTTCATTTATCTGAGGAAGATGATGACTGAGATGAAGATGTAAGTGTTGAGAAAGGCAACGATAGCTTTCACAGTAAAAGGTTTTTGGCAGGCATTCAGTTTCATAGATTAAGCCATTCCGTGGACTCTTCTGAAAAGCTTGCATCTTCTCTATATGGGGTGATACTGATGATCCTTCCCCTGCCTCTCTATCGATGTTGTATATACTGCTCCTTTGTATTAAAATATTGTGTGTTTCTGAAGTCCTTGTATGTATCCTGCTCTGCTACATGAATTTCTATAGGAAAAGTTGCTTTGCAGTCTGTCAAGCTTGGCTGCTTCATCTGCGAGACTGATGACAGCAGAGCAGGATATTAAATGATCAGTGGTAGAACTCAGAACAAAAATAGGAAAACAGTGGGTACTGGGATTGCTCTATTGTAAGTACCTTCCACTTTCTTGCCACCTGCTTTCACAAAACTTGTAGAATCTTATTCATCTTTGACATTTATCTTTTCTTTCCTCAATCTCCATCATACTTGATTGAAATCAGTCTGCCAAATAGTTATTTAAGCTAAAGCTGCATTAAATAAAGTTTTTCATGGCCAGGGGTTTGAGAGGAGCATAGGCTAAAACCTTCCTCACAATTCTTGTAGAAGTCTGATTCTCAAAATAAGAGATAAACTGGGAAAATTAGAGTAGAAAAATAGAGAGTGCTTTAAGATACAATAGTCTCAGAACCATGAATCTCTGGAGATTGGGAGGATGTAGGACTTGGACACTGACTCGGAGAATTTTTCAGTCTGTCCCAGCATGGTTCTTTCCCTTAACTGATACATTGGAACAGTCTTTTACTGTGTTTTGTGTAACTGAAATGCTCCTTTCATGACTTTGCAACGGAGTTTTTCTTCTTGCCATATCATCTGTCGTCTTGTAAGCTTAAAATTACATTTAAACCAGGAAATTTTAAACTTTAAACTTCACTTCTCTTCCCTCTTACCTGCATCTTTCCCCACTTTAGAAATTGAGTTGGGAGAAGTGATCATTCTTTTCTCTGTAATTTTTACCTGTTTACAGTATACAGTCATTTGCTGAGTGTTCAGAAAGATTGTACTTCTATTTTGTGAGCAAAATATGATGAGGAATCACATTATGGGCATCTTATTTGAAATCCTTTTCTGTTTGTTTATTTGACAGGTCCTTGACCAGTATGAACGAGAAGGGTTTAATTTCCTAGCTAAAGTTTTTAATTCTTCACATTCCTTCTTAGAAGACTTGACAGGTCTAACTTTATTGCACCAGGAGACACAGGCTGCTGAGGTAAGAAAATACACTTTGGATGTTAGGAATAAACAGGCGGCAGTAAAGGGTGCTTGGTTTTATGTTCAGCTGTATAACCGTGTGATTAAATGAATCACTGATAGAGTTGAGCAGTGGTATTTGATTTACAGGATGATTTACACAAGTCATGTGCATATTCCATCCAGTGAGATAAGATGTGTCCTCTTAATCTTATAGAATAAGAAATATTGTTAGATGTGAGAGATCATTCTTTTTTAAGAATAGATGATGGGATGCAGTTAGAAATATGTAGCACTATTATTATTAATTTTATTGTTGTCACATTTTGTGAAATTACAGAAATATTTTAAGTGACAGTTGTTGCTTGACAGTTCTGATTTTATATCAGGAAAGTTCCTGTCTGTTGTCTTTTAGGGCGTGTTTCACTGGCAGCGTAAACTGCAGTTTGTGCAAGCGTTACAAGTACTGTATACAAGTACTGATAATAGGTAGCCGTGGTAGCACAGACCCAGCATGGACTAACAACCACAGTATTTACACAGGTTCCTAGGTAGGTTAGACATTCTCTTAAATTAATCGTAACTTTTTATATCTGAGTTTTCAAGTGGTTTTAAACAAAACAAGTGACTTGTGTTATGTGGTGTAAGGAAATCAATTATCATTTTAGGTCAATCTAAAATGTAATTTTTATACTGCTTGATGGATTATAATATGGGGAAAACAATGCTGTTTATTTGTGTAGTGGCAAAAGTTGTAATGTGGAATGAAATTGGGGTATGTTTTGTTCTCATTGGAGATAACCCTGTCTAAAGGAGTTGCAATATTGAGTTTGTCCCATAAAAAATGAAACAGGTATCTGTCTTAATATTGTGTTTTAATAATGATTTGTAATCCTTACTCTGTCTACGAATGTCTATACTGTTCTACATCTATAACTTAATTTTGGTGTAGTCATATCACATGGATGTTTCCAAAGTTGGCTTTGAGAAGTGATTGTTCAGTTACTGTAGCATGTGTAAATGGTATAGCTGTTTTTTCAGCTGGAAATGGCTCAACAGTGTTGCTTAATAAGGTTTGTGGGGATAATGATGACTTGGCTCTCTGTCTCATGTTTTAACCTTTTAAAATAATTGGAGCAAATGCTGGAGACATTAAACTGTGAAATACCTGATGCATTCTTAAATCAGCCTGGTGATACCTAGAAAAAAGTTTTTTATATGTATATATGAGAGGGATCCAACAAAGGAAAACAAATACACATTAACAGGTGCTACTCATTAGCAGTAAGAGTGATTGTAGTCTCATTGCCGTGCGTGACTTTTAGGCTGCTAAGAAGTGTCTAGTCTGCTAATGACAGCTCTAAAACCAGTTACAATTGCCCTAGTTAGTGATCTATTATTTTGCAGATATTAATTAATAAATTTCTTTTGCAGCTTCAGAATGTATCCAGGTGTTTGTTTATAAAGTTTTAGGTATTTGTTACAAAATATAGAGTCTGGTGTGAGTTTACTGCAACTTACTGAAGTTCAAAGTTTAACATAAAAAATGGAATTTGTGTGCTTTCAGAAATCTTTGGGTTCAACAATGAGGTTTATGCAGTGAAATCCTTGCTCATAGGTGGAAAAACTGATATACAAAGTATTTGCAAATCTAAAGCATTCAAATTCACCCAACTACCATAGACCTAGCAACTTTTCTTGATTGCTTCCCTGTAGCATTGCTCTATTTTTGTAAAAACTCACTTGTTCTATCAGGGTTAACTATTCTAACGGTCTTGATAAAGTTTGTATTTATGAACGGTAGGGTCCAACAGGCAGATTATTTGCAGGTTCTGGAGCATGCTTACTTTCTTTGGATTAAAAAACCTATTCTTTTGTTACATTTTGCCACTGTTCACTCTGGAAAAATAAAGAGGTGGTTTTGCTGTCCTCCACTACTCCCTCAGTACATAATCTCAGACAGTTTTTAAAAATTTTAGGTGCACAAGAGAGTGGTTTTAATATATTTTCTGTTGAATTGTTCTTGTATTTTGAGCTTTTTTTTCTCATGTAGTGCAGTTGGTGCAATTTATGTTCCTGAGTTTGAAGACTGCAAAATGGCTTTTCAGGTTTTTGGCTGCTGTTGGCAGAATGTATTCTCTAAAATGGAGGCATTAGATTTGTTAAGATCAGTGCTCATTAGGTTGATTTAAGATATTCTTGATACATGGCATTCTAAAAACTGCAACAAAAGTAGTGAGAGAGGTTTCATAACACATATATGGCCTACTCTGGTAATTAGAATATTTGATCTGTTGAGGAGTTGCTTGCCTTTCTGCACTCCAACTCTTCAAAGCGGTTTTGTAGATGATTGTTGGGTTTGGAGACCATAAAAATGGCTTCCAGTAGCTGAAGATTTTCCTTTCCTCCTATCTAGTAAAATTTGACCAGTGCCATTGCTCCACTGTAATGAAAGTAGACTTGTGAAGTTACATGTCATCCAACCTTAAATTTACTGCAGTAACATCATAATTGTGTTGTAATTCCATATATAAAATCACTGATATTAGGCTAATAAACTTGCATCTTATAGGGAAATGACTCAATCTTGTTCTTTTTTTAAAAGGATAGCTCTTAAAATGTTGATTCATTGAGAGTATTTAATTGAATGTTGTGCTCAGAATGTTTTGTTGTGGTCAGAAGAACTGGAGGTTTTGTCATGCTGGTCTTACACGTCAGCATATTGCATCTTAAGTTAAATCACACTTTTTTAAATTCACATAACAAATGCTTAGCTGCTTTCATGATGTGTGTATATAAGTGCTTTAATGATCTAAATACTAAACTAGTTTTTAAAAATTGCTTCTGAGTTTTGAGTTGCTTAAAAGAGATTCTGGATAAATCACGCATGTTCCGTAAGAGTGGCTGACTACGTTAAATAGAATGTTTTTGGATGGCCTGAAGTTTCCATGAAAACCTTACCTCCCTACATGCTTAGCACAGACTGCGTTTGCCCAGATTAAAGCAATAGAATTTGCAGTAAGATGTGGAAGACTTTTCACTTACTAAATATCTTTTTAACTTGCATTGTTCAATTCCTTCTTCCAGTACTGTGCTGTTGACCTAAGTATTAATACCATCTTGACATACTTTACCGTATCTTTTTAAAAAGACCGATAAGAATATAATCATAATTCAATGTGTAACCAGAGTAGGAATCATAACAGATTTAGTTTGTGGTTCAGATTTGATGCTAATTGCAGGGTTTTTAGTCAATAGAGCACCTATTTCTTTAACATG
This sequence comes from Fregata magnificens, assembly GCA_013389945.1. Classification (NCBI taxonomy): domain Eukaryota; kingdom Metazoa; phylum Chordata; class Aves; order Suliformes; family Fregatidae; genus Fregata; species Fregata magnificens. The sequence goes on along the minus strand of WAAD01025760.1, from coordinate 765 downwards.
AGATGCATCAGGAAATTATAAATGTTCTAAATTACTTCCTTAGCATGACAATTTACTCAGTAAATAATAAAATTCGCAAGTGTTTCTATTCTGTCTTGAAATGACAGTAAATTTCAGGCATCTGCTTTTTCCACATCTGGTTTTAATTTAGGTTCTGTGGAACATTTTTTGGTTTTTTAATACCAGTTAGATATTTATGTATAGCTTCAACAAGAGACTCTGATGACACGCGTGGCTTTGAAGGCCAATAGAAGCT
>WAAD01025740.1:8107-20864 GCA_013389945.1 Fregata magnificens | reverse complement strand
ACCTTAATGGTTCTATGATTCTATGATTCTATAGTTTGTGCAAGTGATCTGCTTTTATACTGTCTCCATCAACTTTCACCTACCCAAGATTTATTGATCAGAAAAATTGCAAGACAATCACATTAGGTCCAGCATGCTCCTGCTGTCAAGAAATCAGCCAGCTGTGATTGATTAATAGAAGAATGCATCTGGTTTTGTGGTGCAAGTCCTTCCCTCAAAAAATTTGCAGTTGTTTAACATGTTTCTGTCAGCACACCTTCTCAGTTGACAATCTTTATGGAACAGCCATCTGTTTTTGAGGATTATAAATACTTTATCAAAATATTTATGACAGGTTTCTCCTGAAAGATGGTATTTTCTCCTTTTCAATAAATTAATGTCTTAGGGGTAACTGCAAAAGCTAAGTATACAGTCAGAAAATAAACTTTAAGATTTATCTAATTCACTAACAAAGACATAGCCCATAGCCTCAGTCCATTTTTTACTGTTATCAGGGATACTAAACTAACATCAACACTTTTGGAGATGCTGTCATTTTATTAACAGACTAAAGGTCATGCTAAATCAAAATTAAGCAGAATTTAAAATGGATAATTTGAGGTTGCACCTTCCCTTTTACCCCTCCTCCTGATTTACCACCCATTTGTCTATTTCTTGTCTAGACATTTTCCTGTCATTTCAAGAAGAATTAGAATTCAGATATTTAGGCATCCATCTTATAGATGCGGGGCTAGTTTAGACTCTGTGAAGACTTTCACTTTGCTGTCCTGCAGTTATCCATACAAATAAAACAATTATTATTTATCTTTTATTTTTCTGCAGTGACCAGAAGCATTAGCTAGATCTGGCCACATTGTGCTAGACAAAAAGTAAAAAAAAAAAAAAATTCTTGGCAATAGAATTTTATAGGCTCAAAGAGAAGACAGAACATGTAAACAGATAAATAGCAATAGGGCCCAAGAAAAGAGGATGAAGGAAGAAGAATGATTTTGTGTTAAAGAAGAGTATATGCAGTTTGAATCTGTTAGCAGATCAGGAGAAGTAATATTAGGCTGCCATCCATCCCCTGTCAGGTGGATATTTTTTGTAGGAAAAATTTTGAAGGTGAGGTTAGTCACCACATTTTTTTAAAGTGAGCCTTAGGTTAACTTTATTAAAAGGCTTTACTTGCTTCCAGCTGCTTTGTACCACAGTGACTTTGATTTTGTCCTCCTGTGTAATATGTATTTCAAGAGATGCATATATTTAGGAGAAAAGACTTTTTCAGTTGTGACTAGAAGGCACATAAAAATGATGCTATCAAAGCCTGGAGAGCTACTCCATCTTTCAGAAATATCTTGTGGTTTTCATTAAGTTATTTTTAACTGACCACTATTTCTTAATTTAAATTTTCCTCTCAACCCTTTTGGTATGGAATACTGAAGCCTTTCACACTGATAGCCTCTTACATGCATTTATTGTTTTGTATATAAATACAAATAAAGTGGTATCTGAAACTGATAGTATTTCCTTTTCTTCCTAATCTTTTTAGATCTAGAGAATAAAGATTTTTGCCATTATTATCCACTTTAAAATACAATGATAGTATAGTAAACACTAGCATTGTATTTTGAAGAGAATGTATTCTGAACATACATATTTATTGGAAGAATAAAAACTCCGTTCCATAGCCTCCCTGACATTAGTCATTTTCGTCCTTTGTTAACGGGTGTGACCCAATCTTGTGAGTAAGATACCAACAAGCCTCGCGTTACTTACATGGATAAAACTTGGTGCATACAGAAATATTTGCAAAACTAAGATCTATAAATTAAGATTTTAAAAAGAATATGTTGGGAGTATTGCAGAGGACAAACTATTTTTATGTATATGGTGCTAATTGCCTCCCAGGAGTCTTGATGCTATTATGGGGTTTCAGTAGTTTCTTTAGACACAGCTCTGACCAACAGCTGATGGACAGAAATTCAAACTATCTATGGCTAACCCTCAAAGCACCAATGCTTACCTCTTACTAATCCTTATTCTAAGGTTAAGCTGATGTGCTGTGGAAGGGAAGGAGAAATTTCTTGCAGCTCTTTGCAGAGATCAGTATTACCTTATATTGAAAACAACTGTACAATGGATGCAGCTCTGCTGACAAAGAAAATATGTATGCCTGAAGAAGAACAAAAGTACCTAATATTTCTTCTTTAAAATGTAATAAAAATTTGGGTGAGAATAAACTATTGAAAGAGTTTGGAAATTTATTGCATTTCTGAAAGGAAAGCCCATATTATACAACTGTAAGTGTAATTTTGGCTTCGTGAAGTCAATGAAAAAAACCTGTTAGATTCAATGAAGCCATGATTTCCTCTCTCTTTTTTAGTATCATAGGTACCAACACATGCTGCATAACAACAGATCTTTCTGTTTAACTCTGGCTGTACAGCACTGCTGTACTGAATGGTGAGCAAGTGTCACCCCACATCCCATGGGTCTAAACCTCTGGTTGTTCTCTGTGATTTTTAAGTGTGCAGTGCTCTGAATGCACTGTATCCACATGCATTTCTATAATGGGATAGGGGTACAACTGAGTTTTTGACTCCTTTAAGGTAGGCATTGCTTCTGAGATTCAGTTTCTGATTGAACAACTTTTTCTTTCATTCAGAGAGATGGAGATTTGCCAGTGCTTCCTATATGCACCTAGCTTTGAATTCAATGTATCCCTGCGTTACCCAAATAACATTTCTGAAACTGAGACAGCTTCCCTATCACACATTGCTTTCTAAACTTCTGAGGTTAGATCCAAACAACGCTAGCACATTGTTTGTCTTCCAAAATATCAGTGGTTGAAATCTAGTGAAAAGAAATGTTTCTTTTGTGAGAATAAATAACATGCTTGCACACAGGAAACGTCAAAGGAGTGCATTTTAAACTGTCATATTTTTCATACAGTCTTTGCATATGAATTGGATAAGTAGTTCAGCACCATTAACAGGCAAAGTTTAGTGGTTTTGTCATATGTGGAGAAGAGGGCCAGAGGCAAATTTGTCTCTCTTTTGTTTCAATCCAGCAGTCATGACTGACTGTTATAGAAAACCAAGATTAACTTCAGGGAAAAAAATTACATAACACAGGAAATTCTTGGAAAGGTTACAGCAGATATGTGTTTCAATAAATCTATCATATTTCAGCTCTGGCTACTGTATGCAATTCATCGAGCTGTATTATATCACTCATAAAGGAATGGCTGCAACTTCATGAAACAAATATATTTGTACCTATATATGTTACTAGCTTTGAACTGTACCTATATTTTGTGCATATGTCTAGTTTCCAAACCAGACAAATTCTAGCAAGATTGCAAGTTGCCTGGTAACAGGCAATGGACAACAGGCAATGGAGACCAGAGGGCACTGATGGTATTTAATTTTCTTCCATGTAATTGACACCAGATAAGTTAGAATTAGATACTCAGAGTTTAGAGCTAACTCTTGATATTTGTATTACAATTAAGATTTAAAAAAAGAGTTTAGGGAGAGTTTGGAATTGGACATAGAACCACGTGACAGAACAAATGAGAAACCAAATCATTGGTCAAGGGTTTAATACTACTGAATTCAACTCCAAGCCAAATCTTACATTGGACTCATCTTTGTGCTGGGATGCTCAGGCATTATTCTAATGTAGAATTCCTAACAAAATATTTCTGATCTTATCTTTGACAGAAATATTTTTAAATAAGCAAGAAAAGGGAAGAAAGAAAACTAAAATTACTGACATGAAGTGTTACAAAAAATTGAACTGAAGATCACAGCAGATGTTAAATTTCCTAAGTCTAAAAAGGGATTGTGGATGAAAAAAGAGGAAAATGCTGTAATGGGCTATGGTAACAGTAACATCACTCACAAAATAAGCCAGGTAATTACATTCTTCCACACGATACTGAGTAGGTCTCATCTGAAATATTACAGGGAGCTTTGGGCTTTCCATTTCAAAAACTTTATCAATAAAATGGAGTAATTATTTTGAGGAGATAAACAGGATTAAGATTTGATAAATGTAATCCACGAAGAAAGAGTAGATATAAACAAGACTAGTACAAACAAGAAAAAGGAAAGATGAGCTGACAGGAAATTAGTGTCCAGAACCATCAACAAATCATAAATTATGTTATGAGCAAGATAAATATTATCGTGAGTGAAACATGACAGAATAAGAAACAGAGAATTCAATGCCGGAGCCATGGAAATGGAGACTTATGCAACAGAACTAAAAAGCAATAAATTATGCAGCCCTGCTAGGGATTGTATTTTTACTTTGCGCCTCTTTGTACGGGAATTTGGCAGGGCCAGACTTGCTGGGGGAGGCGGTTTCTATGATCTAATAAATCACTTTCTACTCTGACATCACAAGGTTGCCCACAGTGGAGTCCCAAACAGCTCCTAAATGCTCGAACACTTGCTGGTGTTTTGAGAAGGTCTAAAATGCCAAAATTGTTTGTGACCTTTTGTTTACCAAAAGGGTCACAAGGTGAAAAATAACCTTTTACCAACACTACTAATGGCAGAAAAAAGGACAAGTTATAGAGGATTATAAAACTCTCATCTGATCCTAATGGCTAAAATGGATATCTGAGGATTAGATTAAATTCTATGTTTTTTCTTAGCACTAGGTTCAACAGAATAAAGAACTATAAAACACAGTCTTCTTTAAAAATACAGCTCTTAAGTCACCAAGATATTTAATGCAAAACTTGAGTTAAATCTATTCTGACAAAATTAAAATGTTGATAGGATATTAATTTAAATTATAATAATTGTAAACCAGGCTGATGTCAGTTAGGTCTAATTGTTCATACAGGGAGATGCCTATCCAGTTAAATAGTCCTTAGAAACTGATATTTGAAAAGAAATGTTCAAAAGCCAAATCCAGAATCACTGACCAAACTCATGAGACATACCTGAAACAGCTTAGTATAATTTCATTTTCTAAAGCAAATACATTCAGAAATTACCAAACAGTAAGAGCAATTATTTTAGCTTAAGAATTGGAAAAATTGTAGTAATAGGTAAGGAACTTTTAAAAATAGTGTATATTGTGCTGATACTTTAGCATAATCTATAATACAATTACAGTATTCCAAAAGATTATGAAAAATGTCTAAATGACTGCATCTAACAGGTTGAGAAAGATAATATTACTCACATAGTTATTCATAAAAATATTTATGCATTTTCTCAGCAACCAGTGATTATGTATTGCTGCTGACTGACTCAAGCCTTCAAAGTTTTCCAGCACTATGAAAGCAGAAAATAAAAATAAAGAAGACAGAGAAAAGAGAAGTAAATGTGCAATCTCTGAGGACAGCAAAGCTTTAAGAAAGGATGAGAAGCTTTGAAAGGATGCAGAATTCAAAAATAAATGAGTAAAATTAAACCATTAACCTTTCCAGCTTCCTTTTCCATTTTCTAAAGAATGTTTTTTACTTTCTCCTTCTGCAATCCATACATTTTAGTTTGGAAGTAATCATCCATTATAATTCATATAAGAAGTTTTCAATTAAAATATCATTATTTGTAATCAGCCATACAGTAAAGAAAAGAGAAATGCATTGGTCATTTGTTTTCTTAAGCAATTAGTATTTTGCCTTTAGAGTCAGAGGAGAAAAAAAAAACCCTCTTTCAACTATTCTTTATCACAAAATTAGCTGACCTAAAGAAAAAAATTTCTACATAAAAATTATTTTGTTGTGATAGCAGCAAAGAATAACCTGAAGATATAACTATTGCGCTACATTTCCAGCTAGATTTCACAGAACTGCAAGGCACAGGTTAACACATCAATTTTTTATATAAAAATGAAATGTTTATATACCAGTTTGGCCTACCTGAAGTTTGAAACAAATTATTACAATACTGTTGTTAACAGTCAAAAGAACAAAATAATATATACTCAAGAGGTTTAATTTTGTTGAAAGGGGAGGCAAAAGATGAAAGGATACCAGGTAAGGGAGTACACGCTATTAGTGGAAGATTTTTGTTACTATCTTTTTGAAAGCCAATTCATTCTTATGTAGAAAGGAAAGAAAAAAAGGAAGAAATTCACCAGTCAAATTCAGCAGTAGTTTTGAAAGTCTAAATTTTGTCATGAGAAACATAGAGGAAGAAGGCAATACCTCTCTAGTGAAACATACAAAGTAGTAAAAGAGGATAGCAATTATGCACGGTAGTAAAATTTTCTCAGAGGGAGTAAGAACAGAGAATGGATATTGAGGAATTGTGTAAAGTGGTGGGAGAGAAGGGAAAAATGCAGTAAGCTTACTGTTATGACTTTCTACTTCATATCTATATTTTTTCTCATGTTTGTAATCTCTGTCTCAGGCAGGAAGATCAGGACCTGTTATATAAAACATATTTTTATCAAATAATAAATAAGACTATTAGGATCATGTAACGCGAGTACGCAGGCTGGAAGAAATATCAGGTGAACAGTCGACATTCACACCCAGAGCAATTCTACAGAGTTGCAGTAACACAGAGAGAGTATGGATTGTCTTGGATTCATCAGCCTCATTGCATGGGTGTCATTTCTAGTTAAAAATATTGATTTCTGACTGATTATCTGATTTATTCATTAACTCCATGAGATACAGCTTACCAGCTCAAACATTGATATGTCTCCTCTCTTCCATTCCTACTGTGGATGCACGTCCTTCTGCTGTCAAAGATCAAAACCTTTCTTCATTTATTCCTACTCAAATGTTCCTGGCCTTTAACTCAGAGCTACACAACCATACAGGTGTACAATCTTAGAGTTACTTCTAAGCCATGGAAAGCAATGGTGGCAATACGAAGTAGGACATACCTCCCACTAGCTTGTATCTTTTTTAAAGGATTTACAATATTTATGTTTCCTGTTGTATACCTCTATTTTGGCTCCTCATCAGGTATGGTGAAGTCACTTATAGCTTCCCTAATACCCAATTTGACTAAATCAAAGGGGTCAAATTCATAGGTTCCTATTTCTAGCTCCCTAAACAATTGCACTGGTGGTGGAGATATAAGAAGTGGACTTACCAGTTTGTTTTGTTAAGGAGTTTTGTTCATGCAGATTTCTTAAAAACACCACCCCCTAGAAATATTAATATTTATGGAGAACTTACTTCCACAGAAATAAAGATATATTTGCCATGAAAATCGAATAATGAAAGAATGAAAAAAGAAAAAGAAAAAAGGAAGGAAAAGAGAAAGAAAGAGAAGTGTTTCCAGTCATCAGTGAAAAAGACAAAATTCAAATGGGCAATATATTTTGTAGCATCATGAGGGAAAATCAAAAAGAAAACATTGCTGTTGTAGCAATGGTGGTGTCAGCTTTTATCAAAAAATATAAGATCCTTTCAAGGCTATAAATTACACTCTGAAATAGTAGCAGCTGTAATTGGACTTGACGATATATATAGATGAAGAGTGGGTCCCTTTCAATGACATGTCTTGTGATCCTTTGAAAGGATATTATCTGAATTTATGAAGTCTGATTTGTCTTTTTGCCCATATACTTGTAAATTTGCATCTTTGTTGTCTGCACCTGAAAAGCAAAGCAATCTGTTGCTTTAAACATCTGTTTTTCACAGAAAGAAGAGAACTGTGAAAGTAGAATCAATCAGATATCATGGGTTTTTTTTTTTAATTTGCCCCCTTCAGTCACTAAATAGGCAACTATAAGATACACATTGCTTTGTATCATATTGCAGGAACGCCATCAATATTCCTAAGTAATTACTGTGTAACATCTCACATGACACCTTTTCTATAATTCTAACAAATTACTTACATTCTGTTATCATGTCTATAAGCCTTTGAACACTATTTACTCAATCAGAAAAAGGCTATGTAATGTAATTACTAGAGGCAAACTATGACATCTCCTCCTTTCACAGTCCAGGGTTCTCTAGATCTGTATATCACACTTTTAGATGTTAAAAAAAACCCCATCATGTTTATTAATATATAATCATTGCTCTCTGCTGAACCAAAATGGCTTTTCTGAGGCTGACAATAGTGCATTCTCCTTTCACCCTCTCCCCTTTTCTCTTTTGAAAAAGGATTATTTTATGGCTATAAAAGCCAATTACTGAGGCCATGGATCTGTGTAATTCTATTAAATATTTTACTTCCTTAACTCCAAAGATCTCAAATCCTTTGAAAGGAAAGAGCTGTTTCATTGCTTCCACAGCATGAAACTAAAGGGTGATTCTAACACAATTCTTGCATACAGGTTTGTGTATGTGAGGGTGTCTGTGTATGCGTGTTTCAAGTACAAAAACACAGACATGCAAGTACATACACATGAAAGTGATCCAAATTGAAGGTTTACATTTTAAAAAGAAGAAATTAGACTTCAGAGAGAATATTTTAGTTATAGCCTTTTCATCCAAAATATTCTTGCCAAACCTATGCAGACAACTATTTAAAAATAAGATCAAAGGTGTTAAATATAAATTAGGGCCAAAGTGCAACCACAGAATCATAGAATCATCTAATTGTTTAGGTTGGAAAAGACCTTTAAGTTCATCGAGTCCCACCATAAACCTAACACTGCCAAGTCCACCACTAAACCATGTCCCTAAGTGCCACATCTACGTGTCTTTTAAATACCTCCAGGGATGGTGACTCAACCACTTCCCTGGGCAGCCTGTTCCGGTGCCTGACAACCCTTTCAGTGAAGAAATTTTTCCTAATATCCAATCTAAACCTCCCCTGGCACAACTTGAGGCCGTTTCCTCTCGTCCTATCACTTGCTACTTGGGAGAAGAAACCGACACCCACCTCACTACAACCTCCTTTCAGGTAGTTGTAGAGTGATAAGGTCTCCCCTGAGAAGTCACATTACTGCTTGTATTCTGCAAACTTCTCCAATCACAGCAAGAACTGTTCTAATTTCCAACAATATTTCTCAAGGGAGCTAAGTTCACTGAAGTCATGTACAGTAGTATTGCTGCCTACAAAGGAATCAAAGACTGACTTGAGCTTCCAGGACAAAGTATCCTAAAGATAGCACCTGTCACAGAATATTATTGCCTGCAGATATGGCAAAGCTGTTGGTAACCACAGTGCATAGCTGCTTTTCTTTATCTGATATTCTTGAACGTATACTCAAAATGATGTGGTGCCTTCTTTTCCACTGTACTTAGTGCTGCATCTTGCTTTCTACAAATATGGTAAGAATGGATGTTTCTATCATCCTAATTTTGGAGGTCTAAAATAAGCAAAACTAGAAAGTCAGAATCAAGTAAACTGAAAATTTACAACATTTGAAAAATGTAGTATGGATTCCATCCTGTAACTTCATCGATATCTATCAAATCTTAATTTTTCCTATGTGCCTTATATTCTAGTTTGATAACTCAGTAAAGTAAGGCAAAGAGTAAGAAAACAGGAAACCGAGGAGCAGGACAGTACAGCTAGTATTGATGAAAAGGAGGAATTAATTGAGATAATATTGGGGTTTTTGAGGAAGAAGAGTAAAAATTGTTGGAAACTGGAGATTAGTGATTGTAATAGTGACAGACTGTAGTAAATAGTTAAAGACATTGCAGGCAAGGTAGACTGTTTCTTTCTGATTATGTTAGGCTTCTGTATAGTTGGAAGCCAGAAATATCATCGGTGACTTGCAAAGAGTATAATGGAGAGAAGGAGAATTAGGAAAGCCTGGAGATTTTTGAGGGTTAAATTCCCTGCAATTTCAAACAAATGAATTACTGCTCCAAAAATGGATTAAGCATGAGTAAAGAAACATAGGCTAGGAAAAGACAAGACCTCGCTGATCCAGAAGTCACCTTCAAGACATATTCCCACAGCTGTACACAGAATTCTGAGCTAAATACTTCACCGATCACCTGTGTTACCCCAGTGCAGGCTCAAGCTCATCAAGTGCATGTAAAATTTCAAGTGCTGATATTTCAAGATCTGTTTTGCAGTTTTTCAGAAGAGCCCTAGTGACTTACATAACTGTCATTCCAAAGTAGTATAAGTAGTTCAATGCAATTAACCTCTTCATGGCCAATTGATTCTCTCAAAAGTTAGAGTATTATAGTACTTAAGGCATGCTGATTCTTAAGCTATCTTTCTTTTTTATCTTTTCTCTTCCTGTTGTCTTCCAGGCTAATGATATGAACAGAGAGCAAACAGCTGTCATGTCAAAAAGAAAGAATGTTTGTTTTATTCTTATTTAAAGCTCGGAATATTCCTCATATTTTGACTGACAATCTATAGAAGAGAACAAAACAAAACAAAATTATATTTTGCACAATTGAGGTAGAATCTCTATTTTTAATTAATTTCTACCCTCTAAGAAGTTTGAAGTTTAGAAACATATTAGATTACAAGAAATCCATATTCCTTTCACTGAATTCATTAGAGCACTTTATTAAAAGGTTTTTCTGTTCTTTAGCTAAAAAAAAAATTAACAGCATTGCAGCAAATGTTAAAATACTGTACTGCCACAATTTAAAAATCTGTACATTTGCAGATCAGGGTCTCCACTGCACAGCTAAATCGAACCAAATCTTCGTCCCATAACTAGCATTAGAGGAAGACCTAGTTATTTTTTGAGCAGTGGTTTGTAGTCTCCAGACTACTGGGAAAACAACTTAGTATGAATATGATATCCAGAGATTCCTGAACATTTACTTTCCTGTGCTTGGAATTCATGGTTTGGCTGGAAGTGTCAGTGAGCAGCGACGTATAGCAATACATGTCCTACTGGGAAAAAAAGGCATGGGGGAAGGGAATACAAGAAACCTTTTTTATCCTGCAGAGATTTCATTTTTTTACGGTCTATGAATTGCAGAAGAAAAGCACTCAGCATTTTTGCCTCTGAAAACTACATGTGCTATGGACAGTTTGGAAAATGACTTGGGCTCCCAAAAGATGAAATCTAAACTCCATATGCTTAAAAAAAATTTTAAAGACACACAAGAAAATGGACACTAAAGAACGTGCTCCACTGTGCTCTCTCTGAGATGACCTTATAGGTCATTGTGTCAAAAGACTTTTTGAATGACTATACTCAGCACTGGCTCCTTTTGGTTATATTGCATTATTTATTCTCCTGAGGCAGAGAAATGTAGCTATTGTAAAGTGAAGGATGGTACAATCAACTCATGGTGCTTTTCGTGCTCTCAAAGAAATATTGAGCAGTATTGAGAAAATAAACATATTTTGTGTCTTTAAACACAAAAAAACCTAAAAAACTTTTTTAAACTTTTTGTGCAGTACTTTTCCTTTCTCATTTGCCCACTTAAAAAGCGGGTTGTTACAATATCAAGGCTGTGGCTGCCAAATCTGCACACAGTATTTTCACTCCTACACACAAAGGTTATGATCAAACCACACTCCAGGTTATTTAATTTTTCTGTGCAAGATCCCTAGCTAGGAGGGCTGTGAGTTCCTAGATGCAAAAGGTGAATCTACATATATACATCTACTTTATATAAAGACTGTCATCTATTATTTATCTGACAGTTGTTGCCAAAAGACCTCAGAGAAGATCAAGAGGCTATTGTGCTGTCCCCAATACATGCAAATAATCGTAACCAGTTATTTCTTTAAAAGCTTCCAATCTAAATAAAAAGGTAGACAAGAGTGAGAAGTGATAATAATGATGTAAGACACTTAGAAGGACAGCCAGGAATAGAACCAGGTTTCCTGAAACTGGTCCCTGACCCTGTTCTTAGTAACTCTTAGGGCTACAGGTTACTTTGAGCACTGTTGGACACAGAATATATTTACAGCTGCTTTCATCATAAACTTTGCCACATATGGCAGACACAAAATGATGTTATCTACTACCTATTTTTCAGGTGTATTACATCTGTAGGCATCTATTATTTCTCACATTTTCTTCAGTCACTATTACAAATAATGACTGTCGGGAGTGTTGAAGGACTATCCTAGATACCTACAGTATTCATCAAATTCCTACCACCTAAAGCCTTTAGCTACACAGAAATTAACAACCGTTAGGTCTTTCATCTAAGGTCTTCCAATAAAAAAGCAGCTGATTGCATGTTTATGAAAGCACACAAGGTTGTCTGAGTCTTTTCTAGTAGAAAATGAAAGGACCAGAGCAGCAATGAGTGACTCAAGTTTAAACACATTTAGGTCACAATTCAAAGCACTGCATATCATATGACCAAATCTGTTGTTGGTGCCACATTTTTCAACTTACACTTTTTCTGCTGCAAAAAGCCTGCTGCTCTGATTCTAAAAGAACAGGCCTTTCCCTGATACTGCCATTTACTGTTACGGTCCACCTTCGAGTAGATTTATGTTCTGGATTACTTCCTTTAAATCTTAAATATATCTAGATTACTAGATGAAAAATCCAAATTATTCCCTCGGTAGTAGTGCTGTTCTTCCTCCAATGAAATCAAAGAAATATTCTCATTAGTGTCAGCAGAAGAAAAAATAAATCCATCACTTTGGAATGGTAGGGAAGCTGGGGAGAGTGAATGGACATAGTGGAGAGTCAGCTGGACTCACCTTCTCTGGCCTGTCTCAGCAAGCCAGGTATAGAATCGTAGAATCATAGAATCATAGAATCATTAAGGTTGGAAAAGACCTCTAAGATCATCAAGTCCAACCAACAACTAACACCACCAGACCTCCTAAACCAGGCCCTGCAGTGCCACGTCTACACCTTTTTTGAATGCCTCCAGGGATGGCGACTCCACCACCTCTCTGGGCAGCCTGTTCCAATGCCTAACCACTCTTTC
>WAAD01025726.1:377-17131 GCA_013389945.1 Fregata magnificens | reverse complement strand
CTACAACTACCTGAAGGGAGGTTGTAGGGAAGCAGATCCTGGACTCTTCTCCTAAGAAACTAGCGATAGGACGAGAGGGAATGGCCTCAAGTTGCATCAGGGGAGGTTTAGATTGGACATCAGGAAGAATTTCTTTACTGAAAGAGTGGTTAGGCATTGGAACAGGCTCCCCAGAGAGGTGGTGGAGTCGTCAACCCTGGAGGCATTCAAAAAAGGTGTAGACGTGGCACTCCAGGGCCTAGTTTCGGAGTCATGGTGGTGTTAGTTGATGGTTGGACTTGAATGATCTTAGAGGTCTTTTCCAGCCTTAATGATTCTATGAATTTCTATGAATTTCTAAGCCATCTAATTTCCAGCCTAATATTCTTTAAAGCAGCATAAAGGATAATACAAATTTAGTCTCCAAAACAACTAAAATCCTAAGGCTCTCTATAATAGGACACAAGTCAAATGTATACAAGTGGATCAGCTTCTGAAAAGCTCTGTCAGCATTTTCCTCGGGTTTTGCCAGAAATGGCCACCAGAGCCTATCAGCCACCATTGTTCTTTCCTGATACTTCTACAGGAATCTGAGGGAGCCCAAAGCTTTTATGCTCTTCTTCTTTTCTCATCCAAGTTGAGGAATGATGGTTATATCTTTGTTTCTTCCATTCTGATAACAAAGTGGGAATAGGTGATTTCTAATAGTAAATCTATGCTACTTTTCAGGTACCATTTTCCACCCTTTTCTGTTCCTAAGACCCTACATGCGACCACTGCTCAGAGTTCTCATTTCCCTTATGACTCCCTCTTAGATCCAGTATCAGGACACTAAATCAGGACACGTTTCCAAAAAAAACGCAGCATAAATTTAGTTGGGATTAAGTATTTATTTGTTTCACCTTTTTAGTTGCCTAGTGACAGCTTGCTTTATCTCAGGAACAAACACACTAAAATGAGAATTTCAGGACTAGTTTGAAGAGGTTTATAATCACTGAACTATATATGCCATACAAGAAAAAGAAAAATTACTCTGAATTCAAAATATACTGTGTTTTATCTAAAACATATCACAGTACCGTTCCTTTGCAAAAATTAACACCAAGTATAAACAACTATAATCAAATATGAAATAAGAATTGACAGAAGGCAGTTCTGTTTCAGGAATCGTATGTTGTTAGTTGTACATCTGTATGTTCTTAGTAGTATAACATTTAATAAATACAGTCAAATGTAAAAATGTGTGTTCTAAAAAAGGAAAAAGGCAATTAGGGATAAAAATTACAGTTTAATGTAAAAATAAATTTGTCTATTTTATAATTTATGCTCAGAATATGTTCTTTTTTGTGCTTTGTTATACGCTTGCACAGTCAATAATTTTCCTATGAAAATTATTGGTTGCAACAACAAACCGCTTTTCCTCAAAAATCTTATAAATATTATGGCTGATTTTTTCAGAGCACCTCATCTATTTACAAAGTTGCAAACCCATACAACATGAAGAAAAGCAGCGTAAGCTAGTGAAAGATTAAAAATACTTGACTATAATGAAGTTGTTTTTAATCTCAGCCTCCTTCTTGTACATTGACTAAAACAAGTGTTGTTAGTATTGTTTTACCACTTAAGGCATAAGCTGGAAATATAAAAAAAAAATTTAAAATATACCAAAAATTAAGAATTATGAGCAGGAAAAAAAAAAATGAAGATGTTAGGAAAAGAGAAAGAAAATTGCTGGAGGGAGGGGAATGATCATGTCTGCTTATTAGTCCAAAACCTAAACATTTTATTTCATTTTTATTCAGACAAATGTTCCCTTGACTTTGACAAAATTTAAACCAAAAAGGACTTGGGGTTTTTTGTCCTTGCTGCTTAAAGAAATATGGCAAACTTCAATTTGTTTCATAGACACAGAGACTCTATTAATCAGTGATATCCAGTGTCAAACCATAGTAGTGTGTCAAACAGTTGGTTTTGTACTCTTCATGCATAAAAACAACATCTTGAAATGAAGATATTGACTTTTTTTCTCCTCAGCCCACTGTGGTGCTGTCAATGCTGGATCTATTTCTCATTTCAGTGTCTTTGGAAACGCTACACTGGTCAATGCATCCATCATACTGTATAAGTAACTGTATAAGCTACTGTATAAGTAACACCGTGCTGAAATTGTATTATCATTCTTAAGTAGCTATACCTGACTAAACACCCCTGATGAGAATAATTACCTGTTTAACAAACTTAACTGTCTACAGCAGCATATAGGATTTTTACTAAGATAGTTGATGCAAGGCATTCATAATGAGCAGGACCATATATACTTGCAGGAGACAATTCTATCTGGTAAACTACTCTAATTAAGAACATGGAGACCACCATATTTACCACCAGACAGCATAGGAACATAACTCTTTTTAGCAAGCAGGGATTTCTGGACTGCCGTCCCATCTGCTCCTGAGGGTGCTAAAGCTGGTGTGTTGGTCCCACAGCTGGCTCTGGGATTGTTTCATGCGAGCAACAAAAGAGCAGGTGCTTGAGCTCCTGTTCCCATACTCTTCTTCCAGAGCTGCTTGGCACTGCAGGGCTTCCTCAAGACTGGCACCTCCCTGCCGCGCAGTGTCCTCACACTGAGTTACAGAGCACTGACAGCTCAGGCAGAGCATCAACTCACATAAAGGCTGTTAGTTTCAAACCTATACACTTAAATTTACAAGTTTTCACTGTAAAGATCCCATTCAAGAAAAACAAACAAAAAAACCCCAAATATGCAGTGAAGCTGCTCTTTCACAACTGCCCCTCATTTCCACCAATACCTAGCAGCCAAAGTGAGGAAGATGGCAGCACAGTGAAGAAGGTTCCCATTACATACCTGCCTCTCCACTGTCATCCTAATGCATACATTCTCATTTGTCTTGTGTAACAGAAGCATATCACTGTGCAAAGCCCTTCACTGGATGGGGTTTAATCATCCCATTTTTAATGGAAAGTTGTCAATGCTAAGAAAATGAACGTATTTTCATGGCAATCTTCATCAATGTCAAGTTTCACACCCTCAGAAAAGATATTATAAAATGCTAAAAATACCTAGCAAGTCTTCAGAAAAATTCTAGCCAGTAGCCAGCTTCATAACATACTGAACAAAAACTATAGTATTGCCTTGGACAGCAGAAGACTTTTCTGAGGAGTATGTTCAGCACCCACTCATGTTCTCTGAACTCTGGCTTGCAGAGGAAAAAAAAATCTCATCTGGTAGGAAAAAATGTGGGGACAAGCAACAATAAAATATTCCCTATCTCCTTGTAATCTTTTATGGCTCTGTTATTGAAAAAGTTCTACATATTGCTCTAAAAGTACATATATTTCTAAATGGCATTTCAATAAGTTAAAGAAACATTCTGCTCTAATTTGCATCTATAAAAGAATAATTAAATTTAATAGTGTTTTTAGTGTAGCTGAGGATACAATTCATCTGGAATGCTTAGGGCTCGTTTGACCTACAGATGAAGAGAGTGGATCTGAAAAGCAGCCAGAAAGAGAACATGAACCTCTAAGGCAGTGACATCTCCCCTCCGTGGTCTGGAGAATAAAAACTGTGATCCTTAAGGACAGATGTTAAGATGAAAAATGGTATTAGCTGTGATTCCTGAGCCTTGTCCCCTTAACTCGACTGATTCGTTCAATCGGTTCTGTCACAGCAGGAAAACTTTCTGAGGTAGTCTTCCTTCATAGGCCTCCCACTGTTCCTCCCAAGCAGAGCCAGAAGTGGCCTGAGCTGCCACTGCCCTTTCCTTTCTCCAGCAGCTCCCTTCAGTTGCCCATGGCATTGCAATAGGGAGGGATTTTTTTATTTTATTTCATTTTTAAACCTGTCTTATGGCTGCAGAGCTTTTGGTACACTCAGATCACGTTTTCAATTGTTTCCCTGGCATCATGAGAGCTAGCAGTGCATATTACAAAAAGCTGAGAGTCTCAAAGTATCATCTGGGTCCAAGAGCTTAGGCGTTAGCCGCAACAGCAAATGTCATTAATATCATCCTGGGTGTCAGCAACTACAAGAAGTGGAGCCCATGTCCCTAGCACATTCTTGTCTCTCCCTTTGGCATGTCCCCAACAGTAGCATCTGCAGGGAGAGGGGGGAAAGCTGGGCATATCTCCTGATGGTTTCTTCACAAGGATAGGAAGAAAGAAATATTTTGCCTGTGAATTTCAAGAAGTATTTATTTTCTTGGTCAGAAGTGGCTGTTGCTTTCTTTGCAACCTCCTCAACATACAGAAATACCTCCTTCATCCTAGGGCTTCAAAATACCTAGGCATCATGAGGCACCTGTTTAAAGATTATCACTAAGTTATTTCCTTCAGTAAGTAAAAGATCTACAGTTACAGGGGTTGGTTGTTTTTTTTTTTTTTAGCAGAATATTCAACGTCCTGGAGGAAACAGGGTAAGGAACTATGCCACAATTATCAGGAGGAGAACACCACATCTATTCTAACTTAACAAGAGGAAAACCCAAAGGAATAACATTTGCAAGCATCAGCTGAATTGATTTATACACTGCTATAGTCCATAAGCAACTTTTTTTAAACCATGTTAATTTTTCACTTTTTCAGCTACCACTAAAGCAATTAGCAGAACTCATTAGCCAAGTGACATTTTACAAATTAATAATTTACTCCTGTAAACTGATAGAAATGCATAGTAAATAAATCTTGATTTAGATGGGATCAGGAAATCACTCAATCCTGGAATGTGTTTAATCAGCATTCATGGTTTTAAAAACAGAAGCATTGAGAAAATTATTGTCTTCTGTTCCAGTCTAGTTTTTACTCTATAGAAATAACTTCGTCCATGAAATTATTCAAGGGTAATTTTGAAAAGACAGCAAACATTAAGATTTCAAGTGACTGAAATAATGGCAATGTGCATATGAAGAAAGGCTGAAGTTCCCTCAGTGGATTTCCATTACTGCAGACATCTTTATATTTTAATATATTCAGAAATAATCCCTTATCTCAGTGGAATAAGAGTAGAATAAGTGAAAAACATCCAGGAGTCTCTACTGCATCCATTGCAATTCAGAGACCTGACTTTTGATGCCTGGGCTAGGTGACACTTTAATGTAGACAGCTCTGTATCATGCTAGATACTGACTTAGAAGATGAGCTTTAAAATGAAATCTTTTGAGTAAAGTTGGAAGACTGGCTTTATATTTTGTGACTATCTTTGGGAACAAAGTTGAAGAGAAATTCTGTCCCCATTAATCTGAGCATAGCTGTGATGATTGTACCACGTGTGATTCCATTCTCCTCCAAGCACTCTCACTGGCAGGGTGACTGTTTTCAGTAGGGCAGCTGTACTTGCATTTTACAACTGAAGAATAATAGAAATGTTGATTTTGTGGTTTAGTCAGTGGAGGGAAAACTTATTCTAGATCAGTGAGAAAGCTTTGGTATATCACTGAGGTTCCTCACACTATGTAGCTATTGTGACCTCAGGTTTAAACAATGAAAGCCATTAAAAAGTTCTTTTTTTTTTTTTTTCATTTTCATCATGTTATTTATACACTATCCTCCTCCCCAAGGCATAGGTATTTTCCACTCACTCTAGCACTTTGACAGAGTGTTTCTCACAACCTAAACCAACTGATTTTACTTATCTTTTTATCTTACCAAACATGCTATACATATATGGCTCTGGAAAGAATATCTAATTGACAACAGCTCAAAATACAACCTATGCAGTGGGACCCACACAGTCCACAGTTATTAAGCATAATTTCTACTGAACAGGAACTCTGTCAACAAATCTAAACACTAAAAGTGAAAATTCTTCTATTTTTATATTGGCACCTTGTTTGTTTCTTCTGGAGAAATACACAATGTAAGTAACTAGCAAAGAACAGTTACTTTGAACCTCTGTATTCTGCTGCTGAGTCTAGTGAATCCTTATTTCAAAACTGAAATCAAAGTGCAGCTGAATATATGTTTCAAGAAACAGTATCACTTCCTAATACTAAGAACTTTTCCCAAACAAGAAATTGCACTTAGAGACATAGTTTAGGGAACCTTCTGATGCATTTCGTCCTGAGGGAAGACCAATAATTCCACGAGGACTCTCAAGCTACTTAGTAAACAAAGCTAGGACTAAAGTTTTTAAAAGCATATTAACCAAGGAACACATAATCCTCATTACGGAAAAGCCGATGTGTCGAGCCACAGGTCACTAGAGAATTTGTATCTGAGCAAAACCTAGTCATAGTCAAAACTGAAACTGAATTGGCGCTCATTTCCTTCATTAGCTTCAAGTCTTGAATCCTTAGTCAGTAATATTTATCTATGACATGAAGGATAATAATACTATTTGGCTTTCTGTGTAAGTACTCAGTGGGAGGGAAATAGACCTTCAACACTTCTGTTGATAAGTTTCTAATTATAGAATTGACCTCTCTCTACGTTCCCCCCCCCACACACACCCTCTCTTCTACCTGAAGTTTGCACTGATACTGAAATGCTGTTAGGCGTTGCTGAATCTGTCCTGGTAGAGGCAAAGCTACTGCAGCTCCATGTTCTCGGTTTCAGCCAGTAGTGAGGTTGAGCACATTTTCCCAATAGGCAAACACGCTGACGCATGCATATAAAACACATTACACATGGCCAGCCCTACAGATCAAAACAGAAAGAAAACATAGCAGTCACAGAAACACAAAAAGCTGATCAAGATGAAGGTCTGCTAGTGGGAAATACATACAGTGCGGTCCCCTCCAGCAGCTGGCCTCGCACACTCAGGCTGTCCAGTAGCTGGCCCTGGATCCCAGGTCTTCCCAGCTACTGACACATGAACAATACAAGCCCTGAGGGCCGCAGCCCCACTCCACTTGCTGATGCAGACCCCCTCACTCCCAACTACCCACACACATATACAGAGGGACTCTATGGATACCCTAGCAAGTGCCTTTAAACACTTGGTTTACCCAGTAGCTGACCCTTGGATCTGTGATCTCCCCGAACTGCAGGCATCTAGGCAGGTGAGCACCCAATGCCCACAGCCCTACTCCAGTTGCTGGTACAAGGAGCCCTCTTGCACACTCCAACACACATACAGACATACACACACGCTGTGGATCCAGTAGCTGGCTTTAGACACTCAGTCTACTCAGCAGCTGACCCTTAGATCCTCTCATCTCCAGTTGCTTTGCATACGGAGACAGACAGATGGGTCCCTTGGTCGACCTCCAGACCCCACGGTCTCCGCAGTAGTAGGCCTGGACATCCTGGTCCCTCCAGTAGCCAACTCCTCCAGCTGTCTCACACACAGAGGTTTACTGAGAGACTCCTAGATCCCACAGTCTCTCCTGTAGCTAGTTTGGACCTCCTGGCACCTCCAGTATCCAGCTCTGAGAAGAAAAAAAAAAAGTGATGTCCATCCTCTGAGACAGAAGAACAGACACTTAGAAGCAGAAAGCACTAGATGGCAGCAGTGCTCAATTCGTTTGATTTGGATACAAAAGTAGAGCAGTCGCCTACATTCAGCAATGCAATTTCTATGTATTTCCCATGGCACCTGAGACAGGAATTCAATACTAAGGACAACACAGATAAATCTTACAAAGCGGTTGATAAAATGTGCGGTGAATACAGTAGGCAACAGCAGAATCAAGCAATCTTCCAACTTCCCACTGCCATAAGAAAAGACATGAGGAGTAGTAACGTGACGGAACCACTAGATACATTTCTCAGTGTCAGAGAGAAAAATATTGCAAAACTGAGGAGGTATACAATGCTCCTGTCGCATCTCCCACCTCCCGCTTCCACGGGGTTGGGCAATGCCATCCCTTTCCCCTCTGCTTGTTGCAGCACTGCCCTGATACTGCTGGAGGGACAAACACCCCACCCTGCCAAGGACTGCCAGTATCTTCTGTGCAATTAATGGTGATAGCTAATGGTTAATTCAGACAAGGCTTAAGCTTCAGATGGTTGAAGGAGAGCTGGTAACATCATCAGACCCAGTAAAAAAGTGTGGCTGTGGGCCATTCCCCTCCTCCCTCAATAATTAGGACAAAATCACTATCTAGACATGCAGGTCTCTAACCTGTATCGGTTCCCTTGTGCTATCTGAACACTAGATGTGATCAGAAGACACAGCCTGGTGATGGACCGCGCTGCTGCCTTCTGAGCACCAGCGAATACAAGGGACAGACCCTGGGTCACCTCATGAGACACAGGACACAGACCCCCAGCACCCGCTGTTAGCAGCTATCCCGCAAGGGGATAGCGAACGCTGCGCTCAAACCTAAGCTTGGATCACATATTTATGCAGATTTAATTTCACATTTAAAAAACCTGCCAACCACCACCCAGAAATGAAGCCGTACATTGCAGCTGCTTAACAAAAATACCTTCCCTGTGCTCAGGCAATGTCAGAGGAGCTCCATGAGGAAATCTGCCTGCTGAAGAAGAGCCCTTTGAAGGCAGCTCCTCTTCATTTTAAAATTCCTCCCCTCAGCCCATCCCCACCGCAGGCCAGCCAGGCGCTGCAGCCAGCCCCTCGGCAGCACCCAGGGCAGTCACCATGACGTCCTCCGCTTTTGCCCTCCATGACCGTTAGCAGAAAACACTCTCAGACGGGGCGGGGAGCGGGCTAACCACCATGTAGCCTCACCAGGGGAAGCCCCAGCCCCGCCCCGACTGCCACCACTGGCCCTCAGCCACCAGCGACATGGCGCCTCAGCCCTGGCGGGCGCTGGTGGCCGAGCTGTGTCTGTGGCTCTGCTTGGGGGCCACGGGGGCAGCTCGGGTCACAGCCACACACAGCTGGCATGCTCAATACGTATCAGCCATGACATGAAGCTGGCAAGAAGCACCCACATGAGCTATGGCAGCAGCAGCCCCGTGATCCAGCAGCACCCGTGTGAGGGGCATGGCCCCGGCAGGCTGGGGAGCCAAAGGAGGCCGTGTACCTGGGGAAGGACGTTTTCATGGGCCTGGATGCTTTTGAGAGCAGCCTCTCCCTGCTCTCCATCCCAGAAGAGCTTGAGGCAGAGGAAGCCATTGTCAGCGCCATCACCTCTGTGCACAAGGACGGGGTCTCGATGGTGGTCGATGGCCAGGTCTACATGCATTTCAAGAGCCTCGACAGGTGGGTCCCATCAGCTGGAGTCATGTCCCCCGTGTCCAAACTCTCAAACACCCATTGCTACTATATGGGAGCAGACCCCCAGTGCAAGGAGCTCAGCTGGACCCCTTTTGCTTACACCACCAGGCACTCAGTCTCCAACGGCCACATCTTCCTTTCGGAGGATGGGGGGTTACATGTTTACACGTGTTGAGACTAGTACAAGGGAGTGAGGAGTGCTGCTCGGGGTCTACAATTTCATCTCCTTTGCCTTGACTGGCCTGCTGATTGACAGAAGAGGAGAGGATGGGGCAGGGAAGGCAGCAGGGGCCTATTTCAGATACAACGGTACCAAAAACAGGCATATGTCCAACCATAGCTCTACCACCTTCCACCTGCTGCCCAAAGGCCCTGCTAAGCTTTGGAGTATCCAGAAACTTGCCTTGACGGGTTTCATCATCCTCTAGACAACAGATACTTTACTTAAATAGGCCAACAATGGCTTGATCATGGAAGAAGTGACTGTCATACCCTTGGAGACCTTTCAAAGCACTGCCTTCCCTGACAGTGGTTTCTTTCTTGTGACTGCTAGCGGCTCCCAGATCGCAATCTTGACCCAGGACAGACACCTCTGCTACAGCAGCATCAGCCAGGTCACTAGCATGGTGCACATTGCCAAGGATGAGAGCATAGATTTGAAAAACACAGGGATGCTGTTTGAAGAAAGAGGTTGGCTGACTTTACTCAACCCTGTGATTAGCAATTTCACTCAGCTGTATGACTTCAGTAAATGCAAGCTCAACTTGCAGTTAGCAGTCTGGAGATCTCAGCAGTCCTGCGCTATGGAGATCCTCATGGGAGACTTCCAGAACAAGATCTATTACAAGGTCCTCATATCAAGTCTGACTTTGAAGACTATATTTGTGCCCAACCCAGGCAAAAGGCCCACTCCCTTGGTGACAGTGAGCAACGCCCATGTGCTGGCTTTCAGTGGATATGTAATAGAAGTGGGATTTACATATGATGGAAACACCAAATACCTCTTGCATATAGTTCTGGAGGAGAAGTATTTCTCTGAATTTCCAGACGCTGACTTCTGCAATGACATATGTGATGGAGAGATATCTACTGTCACTGTGGACATCCCTGACAACACAATCAGAGGTATTGATGTTGCTCCCCTGACTGCACTTGTTGCAGTGGTCTGCCCACCTACAAAGCACATCGGAATTGTAAAAAAATGTCACAGCGTGTGACAAAGGCCTCATTCAGGAAGCAGCACTGAGAAATAATTTCAGTTATACAATCAACCCATAACATATACAACTCACACTTTCTTGCCAGAAAACATATACAGCAGGACAATCTACAGATCAAATATAACTTTATGAATCTGCGATGTCCTCTTCTAGTATGTCATAAAAACCCTTGGGTGTCAATTTTTGAGTTACGGGAAAACAACAGATTTCAGGAGTATGTCCCTGCTGAATTTGTTCCGTTTGAAATAAATGGAATGCATAACTATTATTATCTTTTGACTGCGCATGATGCCAGTTGATCTCACAACCTCAAAATTGGACTTCTTTGCTGGAGGAACAGGAGTCTCCAGATCCAAATACTGCATGGACCAGAAGAAACTACATGAACTGTAAGGATAGAAATGGCCCTCAGTCAAGTATCAGGTTCCTGATGGAGATAAAAATAAGATCATTTTCCCTCCCTATAATGGTCTATATATCTTTAAAGCCATTGTAGGGGATACATTTTACAGTTACTGTGATTTATCTGTAACCTTCTTAGTATATGTCTATGGTGCTTTTCCCAGGAACCGCCTACATTTTTGGGCAACCACTGACAGTCTTTCTGATTTTGCTTTTGATTTTTACAAGATAGTCCCTACCTCATTTATCACTCTAAAATGTGAGATGCAAAAGTTAAAGTATTTTGAGTGGAATTTTTGAAAGTGTCTGGGAAATCCAACTAGAGAAGTTCCTTTTTATTTAGGAAAGTTTGTTGTTGTTATGAAAATGTGATGGAGAAACTAGGAAAATAGCTCAATGTCCTTTTTCTAATTGAAAGGTAAAGTTTTATTATTTTGAAATTGAAAAAGGAGATAATTTTACTTTTTTTTTTCTCATCTTTCATTCTAAATTTTTCACTGACCCTGTGTGGCTAGTCCTACTTGTTTCACTGTAGAGATAGTTTGAAAGTCTTTCCAGTACAAGTGCATGACTTCAGAAACATGGCAGCTTTTAAATTTAATTTTAGGAAACAGCTTTTAAATTAAGTGGACTTCAGAAGATTTCTCACTAATTAGTATCTCCAAACTTCCAAATTTGAAGTTGTAACCAACTCCTACATAGTTGGTTGAGCATAGCTTTTCATTCATGCTGAGTATCAGGAGAACATTACCTGTCTTAATAACTGGTACTGTGAAAGCCCAGCGTTCTGTAGAATTTCTCAGTTCATTGTATGGATGAATCTTTAATGTATTGAAAGTAATTTGGTAGACATTTTTCTAATAAGACAGTAATAGTCAATTAAAATTAAACTAACCACAATAGTAAGGAAACTGCCATTTTGTCTACAAGTTAGACGAAAATTAATACTGCTTTTGCTATAAACTATTTCAGACAACTGTTTTAGAATCCTGTGAATCTGCAATATATATGACTTTTATGTATTTATTGCTAGTTAAGGCCTTGTTCCATTATACAGAATGTTTAAAGAAGATTTAAACCATGTAGTTTAAGACAGAGACATTAAAGATGAGTTTCCGTCATAAGTAATTTAAACTTTTATTTAAAGCTAAGGTGATTTTTCCTGTTTCGATGCATAGAAGAGTCTAGTTTAAAAGTTAAGATGAGACAACAAGTTCTGAAAACTCCGCAGCTATATCAGCATAGCCAGTCCTTCTACAAAAATTTTAGAATAAAGTACACAATTCAAGGGGAATACTACATTTAGTATAATTTCTACCATTTTTGAGAAGGTAGATGGGGACTGATGCTTGAGGCCAGAAAAGGCACAAGACCTTGCTATAACATCATAGTTGTCTCCTATAACAGTAAGAGGAATCAAAGAAATCTCCCTTCAGGTAAATGTTATAACTGAAGCACAAAACAGAGCCTCTTTGTGAAGCTTATACAGGAGATTCTGGGCATTCCTTCCACCGTACTAGCAGCCAGCCTAGTTGTATATGAGTCATTATAAGCAGTCTTTGTTTGCCCACAAAATAATTCAAGGTTTCATCTCTTTTAGTAAGCACCAGCTATAATTACTCTAGAATTTGTGATTGACAACCTGAACAACAAATCAAATGGAGCTTCAAGATGCATGCAGACTTTTAAACATTTTTTTTTGCAAATGGGTATTGCCTGTTGTCTCCCAGGGCTTGCCCTTGTGCTGCTCTGCTCAGTTTCTTCCTTTTTGTCTGGTTTCAAACTGTGAGATCCCATCCCTCTCCTTCCCACAGTTTCTCTAAACCTGCCCTTTTGCTTTTCAATCCTTCTGCCAAGCTTGCATGCTTTCACTAGGTTTGCCCGAATGACAGCAATCACCTTTTTAAAAGCCAAATTTTGGTCCTCTTGGTTCAAAAAAGCAGCAGTTGAGTTCATACCCTTCCTAATCAGTCTGCCTAGAGGCACCATCTGGACATCATCCTTATTTCTCATTACAGTGAGAGCCCTCAGTTTTCACTTGGAAAGCTCTGTCCAGCTCTGTTCCTCTTTTCCTCCTTCCCCTCCCAGTAGCTGAGTTTCCTATTACTCTTTCATGAGGCATACGCTGCCTGTTCCCTCTGTGCATTTTCTACATCCCCTCTTTAACTCTGTATGGCATGCAGCTTTCTCAGCACCCTTATCACATAGTGTCCTGCAGAACTCTGAAAGCCACTTAAGCTGAATTTTTGTACCATTCAGCCACCTATTCACTTATTACCTCCAGGTGGCGTTCTTCCCTAATATTCTTAAGCAGCTTTAATTATAAGTACTTTGGAGATGTGACAGTTCACACAAGCAGAACACCACTAGATACTGCCCCAAATCACACATGAATGTATACAAGTTCTGTAAGCAAACTACACATATATGGAATATTAGTCATCCTACTTCAATTTGCACATGAAAATTAAACAAGGAAGATTATCTTTGCTGCTTTATAGGAGGGAGTTAGAAATACAGAACAGGCTGGCTGAATTACTATAGACAGTGGAATAATAGCATGTAAATAAACAGATGAGCTGCCATACCATGAATATCATTTATTCATACACACAATGGATTCAAGTATTTGAATTTACTCTCAAACTTAAGTGATGTAAAGAGTAAAAGTCATCACCTGCCTGGATTTACATTCTCTCCGTTCTCAAACCATGCCTTCATAAATGTTGCATGCTTTCTGCATCACATTCACAGCCTACTGAAGACACTATAAAATCTTATTACTCCAGATTTGCATTGCAGAATATAGTAATTTGCCAATGCAGCATTTCACCAATTTTTGCTAAAGAAGCTAGAACCACCTGAATTCCCATAGCACAGGATGGAGTAGTGCATACCCTTAAACATTAAAGGGGTAGCAGAATTCACCTCATTTCAGGAGGTGAATTCAAGTTCATTGGTGACACAGCTCAAATAAAAAGCCTAATTTTTTTTTTAAGTCTACTGATGTATGGCATTATTTCTGTGTTTTATGTAATACAAGACTAAATTATTCCCAAATTCCCCAACATGCCAAGAATGAAACCGGGCATTTTACTTTTCACCAAAAACCGCAGCTTGGCAAGTTTCATGGTTTTATGTTACAGAAGTAGTAAAAAATGAAAATTCATTAGATTTCTGAAAATAACAAAGATCCCCTGGATCTAGTAATTTTTGAGGGCTTTTTCTAGCTGTCTCAAAGATGCAGTATTTTTTATCTACTCCGAGCTGTAACATTGCTGCGACAGATGCATTAGGATGCTCTCATGCCTTACAACAGGTTCATGGGATTCTTCTGAAGTAGTATTCTGCAAGTAGCAGAGTTTCAGCCTTTGCAGAGATACTTATTTGCTCAATAGCAAGATGATATCATTTTCATTTCAATACAACTGTTTTTCATTATCTCTGTGGGTCCACATATGGGACAGTTTTCCATGTGAGAATTCATTAAGGAGCCAGGCTTAGCTCTATCTCCACATTAGCTCCTCACTTAAGCAATCGCACAGTAAACTTCTGTTCTGACACACCAATGACTACATTTCAAACTATTTTGAACAGCTCCATGCTTTTTACACAGCATAATGTGCATAATCAGCAATGCACCATGAAGGAAACAGTGTCAATTCAGAAATAAAGCATTTTAATGGTTACAGAATAGTCATTCCTTGGACACAGCATGACAGCAGTCTTCTGTAACAGTATGCTAAGCTATAGAAGTTAGAATTACAGATACTGCTTTTCAGTAAATGGTCTTAAGACTATGACAAGTTAAACACTTCAGTATTTTTGTAATCACCACATAAGGAAAGAGAATAAAGGGGAGATTTCACTTAAGCGTGAAGAGAAAGCAAAAGTTTGGTTTGTTTGGGGTGGACTTTTTTTAGCTATGTGATATTGTGTCTACAGCAAAATCAAAATTTAGCCTTTTTATAGGGTTGACAGCCTATCCTGCTGAGCTTTGCATTTTCAAGAACTCTTTGGGAATACTTGGTATACATACAAAAAAATTTCATGTTTAGATACACAAACATAGAAAAGCATCTCAAAACTGCTTATTGAAGAGGCTGCTAATTTTACCCATGCTGAATAAAACACTACTCCAGCTCTTCTTTCCACATCATGAGCTCACCATGACCCTGAACATTCTCAGAAACACGAAGAAGGGTTGGTCTCAACACAGTATTCCCTTCAAGCCAAGCTACATAATGTGTCTGATCAGAGTTTTTTACCTAGATTAGCACTAGAAGAAGTTGCAAGTGTTGGTTTACTTAATCCAAAAGTTAGGATCACTGACAAGTCATACACCATTCACGAGGATAGCACAGCCTGGTAGTTTCTGTACTGTTAGTCAAACCTGCTCTTCACAAGAGTGCAACTTCCAAATCGCAGGAGATACCATTTCTTACCAGTTTCTTCTGACAGGCTGAAAAAAGCAGTTAAACCTCTGACCCGTATCTCGCAAAACTCTTGTGGAAACATCCTCTATCAGAATAATGTGACTTGTGCCACTCAAGTATTTGAAGTCATCTTAAAAATACACCAACCATGACTTAAAGCATTGGGGCCTACAGCTGGATAGCTGAATGGCATCAATAATGACTCCTCTTTCCTTAAGAGTGCCAAGACGGAAAGAGGACAGATGACATAGCATAAGGCTACAATGCCAAGAATAATTTAGAAAGAAAAGTCTTCTAATCTGCCCAACAGCAGGAAAAAAATACTCTCACCCCCAGAAGCAATGTATTTATTGTTAGATAATACTCAACTATTCTGTTGATAAATCAACATGATCCAGTCATATTAAGTATGACTACAAAAGGTCATGTGCTGTGAATGGATTCTAAGATTTTTCAGGAAGTTTTAAGACCTGGAGACAGTCATACAACTGTACTGCATGTAAGTAAAATTTGAAACCTTGTCTAAAGAAAAATACACATCTGAAGGCAGATGTACTGTTTCACAAGCCAATGTTGTCCTGTGAAGGAATTGCCTTCAGCTACAAGATACAGCAGACTGACAGAAGTCTTAGGTGCTCCGTTTCCCTTGTAGTCAGCTAACCCACCATAAACCATAACTCCTAACTCTTAGCTGGTTTTGCTGCACTTGATCGCTTCACACAGCCTTCCCTACATTCAGCAGCTATTGCTCAAATTAAAAATCCCCAGCACACAGCAAGCAACTGAGATTCCCAGAGAGCTGAATTCTGGGGGTTGTACCTGGGAACACTGGAGAAGAACTCAAAAAGCAAATACAGCAGCCACTACAAGTTTCAATGTACGCCAACACTACATGTGGTAACAGGACAGGAACTTCACCTGAGCAAAGAGGGCCAGAATGAAGACAGTACAGAATATACACACAGTATCAGCACTTGTACATCACTACTGCTGTATGAAAAGGAAGAGAAAAAGGGCCACAAGTTCATACAGTGAATATGGTGTATGTTTTATTCTATTTACAGTACATTTGTTATAAATATAATACATTTCTTGAAAATCTTGAGTAGATTTTTTTCAAAACAGATCAATTGTTATAGTTACATAATAAAGCAAGTGACAATTTAAATGACAATCTCATGGTTGGGAAATAGTGCATTCTGTGCTGAGATGAATGAAAAAATACTCAAACTGTTTGAAGAAATTATTTTTTAAACACCTTCGGTGGGACTTGCATGTAAACCTTGAAAGGTCACCGGTTTCCATAAACATGAAAACTCCAAAACAAAATTTTAAACTAAAGAACTGAGAAACAGAAATGGATTTCAGACACCTTATTGAACTTCACAGTAAGGTTGGGATTTATCATGACTAATGGCTTCAGACAGGAAAAAGCCAATGAGGGTTTCTTCCTGAACCATATCCTAATACAGCCACAAATATTAAACATACCATGCTGGAAGTTGTAACAGCAGTCAAGCTGCATTTTTGACAGGGCATAGGACATAGAAATATGTTCAGATTTGGAGTCAG
>WAAD01025716.1:346-11460 GCA_013389945.1 Fregata magnificens | reverse complement strand
TAGAAATTTTGGATATATTCACTCCAGCCTGTCTTCCCTTTTCAAAGTAAATAATGGTATTATCAATTTTAGCTTGTCCCTTATTCACCTGACACTATTTCTTACTAATTCTCAATGTCTCAACTCAGCTAACAGTTTTCTATGTAGCATCCAGTATTTTATTGAAGACCAAAGAAACTAGGTGAACTGTATTGCCTTGTCTCTAGAAAAACAGTTATCAAGGAGGACTATGATGTGGGTCTGGCATTATTTACCTTTGGTAAACCCATCCTGTCTAACTTTTTTTTTTTTTTTTTTTTTTATTTTTTTTTTTTTTCTCTTTCTCTTTTTTTTCCTCTACATAGCAGTCTTTAAAACCGTGGTCTATTTCCAGGCTTCTTACNAAAAATTATAATGGTCCTTTGACTTCATGTGTCAGTTCTTTCAAAGATTTGTATGACAATATTGAGCTCTTATTGAATTTTGCTTTGACATTTGTGGTAATTTTTATATTCTTGTTCTCATTATTGATCCTAACATTGTCTCCATGTAAATATCAACACTTTCATTGAGGTTAAATAAAAAATGTATTACCTGATTTTTTTTCTCTAGTTTGTTTTAGCTCTACCTGATTCTTTCTATATGGCAGCTCTACTTCTTTCCTTGTCCTTTTTTTTAATATAGATCTGAAGAACTTACTGCTGTATGTAAAATGTTTTTGGCAATTATCATTGTATCCGTTCATTTCTTGAAACTTAAAATACTATTTTGTTTCACTGATCAGTGTGGTTTTTTTCCTTTTCATAGGCTTTCTGATTATACTCATTGTCCTTTTTGATATGTTAATCCATTCTTGATCTCGTAAGTCCTGTTAACTTTCATCAACAAATTTCCTGAGTTTGCCAAGTTTTCAAATTTGAAATACAAAATCCTAATGTGGAGACTATGTTTATTTTTTACTTTTATTAGAAAAGGGTTACTGACAATCAGGTTTTCCAAGATTATTTTATATTACCAGCTTTTCTAAAATTTCCATGCTATTTGCTGAATCTAACATTTCTATAGCATGACTCTAGAAAACCTTTATTATTACTTAGTGAGAACTTTAAACACACATTAAGATGGTTTTGTACCTTTTCATACAATTTGCCTATATTTCTTGTTGATGCCACATTTTCAGTATGCATTAAAACAGCATTTAAGCCTGGCTAGAACAAAGATATCTTGGACTCTACTTAGGTTTCCAGATATTAAGATGGGTGTGGACTGCAGCATTACTACATAATCACTTTATCACATAATAATCCCAACATGTTTAGCAATTTCATCTCAATAGCCAGGTGATTTTATGTTGCATTTTTGGAGGTACCTCTTCATTTCTCTCTAGGAATCTATATAAATTTTGCTTTTCATTTGCTAGTCATCCCTGAGCCTTTCCAGACTTGTGTTTAAACAGCAGTCTAAAAAGGGTAGTTAAACTGTGACAAATCAGGAGCAAGGTTATGTGGAGAAATTAACATGGTTGGGGATCTCTGACTTTCCCTGCTTGATATCCTCCCATTTTAACAACAACAACAAAAAAATCAATCCTATCTCTTTTAGGACCTGTCAGATTGTCTCTCATTGAGTATGTGTCTTGTATAACCATATTTCTTCAAACTGGCATTGTTTCCATTCTTTTTACAGAACCTTTATTTGGCATTTTCCCAGACAGTCTAAATTTTGGGGGGTTTTTTGTTGATACTTTTCATATCAGAAAAAGAGATCAGTAGTCATGTACAGTCTACCTAAAGCCTCACAGCGCTGGGCCAAATGCCTGTCCTTGTCTCATATATCATGTGCTGAGATAATTCAAAAGGAGTGTTATTTAAATATCTACCAGGAGAGACAGCTGAAAAAGATTTTGCACTTTTTTTGTTGTGTTAACCGTCAAACCTTTAACATAAACTCCAAACTGAAATCTTAAGTTGCTTCTAAGGAGCTGCTGTCTTGTTTGAGGGCCTAAATAAAATCTATTGTATATGTATAAATAGTTTATTTGCTTGATTTTTATTATGATGACCACACTGTTAACTCAGTACATATTTAGTAATATAGGCTATTACCTGTAGAGCTTAGTTTCTACATCTTTGTTTACTTCTGCTGTAACTTTATCTAGCTTGTGCCTATTTTGGCAACACCCTTGGATCTTTAATAATAGAATATATGGTATCTTGCATCTGAATCTTTAAAACACCTCATCAGATTCTTTAAAATCTGGAAGCAGTGGAGCTGCTTTTCCAGTTCTCTGCCAGGCATTCAGGTGTTCATTTACTCCTTTCCACCACCACCCCCCGTCCCCATGCCCCCCAGTTTCCTTCTGACCTCCTGTTAAGGTGCTGGTTTTTAAGTTAAGGAAATTGCCGACTGGAAAAATATACCTTATGACTGTTCTGAGAACTCAAAATCAGAGGCTTTCCTATGAAGCATATTTTATCTCAAACAGAAATACTCTGCTTGAACTCAAAATCAATCTGGTATCAAGGCATTTGCGAGGAAGAGCTACTGAAAATAATTTGATTTGTGTCATTTCACAGTGGTTACCAAGTATCTTTCTTGACAATGATTGTCTGATAATGGGTATGGTCTCTCGATATTATGCTAAATTTTAAACAAGTAGAACAAGATAATGGGGAAACAATGCTGAAAACGGGAGCAGGTCGCTTTAAAGAATCATGAAAATAGAAGGGCCAACATATCACAAAGGCACCTAAGGCAAGAGGCTGTCTTTCCTAAACACTTAAAAACTCCTTGTAAATGCTAGCATTGATTATAAGGAATGGACTGCTGACCAGAATAAAATTGCCTGGGGAAAAACTTCAGTTTAAATTTTTGATTTTCCCCTTAAAACACTTTTAATAATGGTCACACATGCATGAGCTGCAAAAATGTTGAGTCCATAGCTCTCAATATCCTGAGGACCATTTCCTCTTTAGAATTAGGTTTTCCATTCAGACTTAACCCTTTGGGGATCCAGTTGGATTTATTTGTGCTGGTTCTGTCCCTCAGATATTTTGAAAAATTCCACACACAAAAAAATTAGCTCTGAAATGGAAACAAAAAATGAAACTTCAAAAGTACTTACAGAACTGTACTTTCCAAATTATGATTCAGAGTGTTCAAAACAGCCTTTTGTTTGGCTTTTTGGAAAGTTTCCTGAGTTCCAAGAAGTCTTGGAAGCCAGGAGTCCTAGGACCCCTCCCAGAAAATCCTCAGAGCTGGGTTGGTGCTGATAAACCCTCTTTCCCTGGCTGCAGGTCACACAGCAGATTTTTTTAATAACTGGGCAGATGACATGGAAGATAGCTGGGAGGTTTTGAAATTTGCATTGTTTCTATCATATTTATGTACAAATGGGTGGATCTCTGTGGATAGCTTTCATTTTAAAACACTGGTATTTTCCAGCAGAAAAATATTCCTTAGAAAAATCTACAGTATGTTCAGGATTTCCTTTTTCTAATGAATGCCAGTCCAATCCAGTTAATAGGACTAAAAGTGAAATGGAGTCATGAAGGGATCATTGACATTTGTTTTGAAAACACTCACAAAACATCTAAATCCTAACTTAGTAAATTGCTGACACAGACTCCAAGCTTTTCCAGGGAAAATATGAGATGCCGGTGCTGACCTGTGTCATTGCAAAGCTGCAGCTCCCATGCAGGACACTTGATAGTGGTTCTGTCTCTAGTGCTCTTTCTCCCCTCTTAGAGGTGGAGCAGCTTCCTGAGATGCTGCCACTAGCACACTCGGAAATGTCAGTTCTCATGTGATGTGGTGATATGGTGTCCAAATAAAATGTTTAAAAAATGAGATGATTGATGAGGACTTTGAAACATCTGAAGCAGAGTCATTCACTCAAGATTTGATGTTACTGTCAGTCTTAGTAATAATCTGTTCCCATATTGTGTTTCATCTCTGGACTCTGGAGCACCTTAGAGAGCAAAAGAAATACCACCATTTTCATTTCACCAAGTGAGAGGGAAACTGAGGCAAGAGTGGTGAACTGACGTATTCATCACCGCACACAAGATTGGCAGAATCAAAGACTGAGCCTCCAGTCAGGCTCCATCCATCCTCTACCACAATAATAGGGATTGCCTGAGTGCTCAGATCATCCCTCTCCTGTGAATAATGACTAATGCTGTTGAAAAGAAGGTTCTCACATATCTTAGACATAAAAAATTGTTCACAAATATTTATTCATATTTTTAAACAGCATTGTGAATGTGTGGGCACTCTCAATGTGTGCATTTTTCGTTAATATCCTAGCACAGGAGCTTGTTGGCAGGCATGTTGCTGTAGCAGGCAGTTGATGTTTAATTCTGAGGAATTCTACGTAAACTAAATATTTGATGTGCAGTGAGTAGTTTGACTTTAAGTGTACATTTGTCCAGTCAAGGAACAACCCTGTTCCTTTGACTTTCGCTCCACCAGACTGCCTGCACTCAAAAGAAATTGTTTGAAATAACAGGTATACATATGGCAGTATTCACAGTTAAATTGTATCCCAGGAAGTGACTGTAGACGTTATTTAGCGAAGATTATTAAATAGTTAATGTTATGGCTATTTGTATTCTTGGTACATTTTGAGGAGACCAATAGGGAAAAACACTCTCCTGAAGTCTAATGAGGAAAAAATTTTCTGTAAATGTGTCATGTAAGTAATTTGATGTTGCTGCATGTGTGAGATTTGCTCAGTCAGCCTGAGGAGTGTGACCAGTCCGCACTAAATCCATTTGTAGGCTGTGTGCAGCTTTTCTTCGCTACATTTGACTTTGCCCCTGTGAGATGAAGCTGTAGTCTGTGGGTAAGACTTGGGGCACCGTGATCGGGTTCCTTTTATGCTACATAGTGAAGGGTCTCTGTGTGGCAGAGACGGGGTGATCGTGAGGAGGTGAGGGGTGGACGTCACCTTGGTCTTTCCCCAGCTGTGCGACGTGTCATCAAACCTGCACGCCAGCTCTCTGTGCTTCAGATATGTGCAGCCTCTTCTCTGTGCCTCCCCAGTCTCACAGCCAAGCTCTTTCTACACTATTACTTTTTCCCATTGGTATCAGTAAATCCCAATGGAGGAGAAATTAGAGAACCACAATGAATTAGACACTTAGCAAAAGTGCTATAAACCTGTTGTTTTCTCTGGCTTGTGTAGGACTGCTTCTGTCAAGTCATGGCACATTGTTGCTTATCCCAGTGCCTTTAGCTGTTGGTTTCATTATCATAAGCTTATTCAGATGCTTCTAGCTTTCTCTTTTTGTATATAATAAGTAATTAGTGTAATTTAATATGTCATTGTTGTTGCTTTTTCCAGCACAGAATAATAATAAAAATCCAATACAAAGTTAATCACACTGTAACTTCTCTTACACTTCTGTATATCTCCAGATAAGTCCTCAACAGTGATCTGGGGTTTGACAAATGACACTTTTAGAAATTTCTGTACGTACTTATTGATTACATTTTTATGGACAAAATGGTATCATCAGAGGTTCAGCATCTACAGATACTTTGGGATATCATAGAGTAAAATATGTCTTTTTCAGAAGCGTGAGATAAAGCCAATTATGACAGCTTTAGTGAATTAGGCAGTGGAAACAATCTAAGGAAGAGTGCTTGATGTTTAGCTCAGTTAATTCCAATTAAAGCCTTCATAGTAATTTTAAAATCTAATGTAGAAACGCCCTGCTGCTATTTGCTTTTTTTTTCTGAGTATTTTTAATAAGTGGCATCACCTAGATTGAACACTTATTTTAAAAAGGAATTTTTTGTGTTTTTATTGTTAAAATTGCAAAACCTTTCCAAAATATACATGGTAATGAAGACAAAATTGTACAGAAGCCTTTATCTGTTCATTTAAGCATCCCAATGACATCACAGACTACTCATGCTTTTCTCCCATATTTGTCATGAGGTCACTAGATGCTTCTCATATTCATTTTAGTTCACTGATCTCTGTTGTACCTTGTATCTCTCGTACATGTATTTCTCCCAGCATGTGGACGTATATTAATGTCATGTTTGTTTACATGATCGTGAAGATTATTTTTTTACTTCTCAAAGAGGTAGCGCACATGTGCTATGAAGAAACTGTGTGATAATCTATGTAAATTATGTGCACAGAAGCTGTACTTTGCCCTTGGGGGAAATGCAAATTAGAACATTTTGTAGTTTGTTTGTTTTTAAATACGTACACTTTTCACTTCAAGGCTCAGGACAGACTCCCTCTTTATTTTCCTATTGCTCATCATTTGTTTTTTCTTGTAAATATCTCAGCCTTTAATGATTAGTTTGCTACTTTGGCAGGAGAAAGATGCTTGATGAGTGAAGTCCTCAGAACATAATGTTTGGTGTATTTTATAGCTCTGCTGTAAGGGAATTATCTGCTTGTAAAAGGGTGTACAACACACAACTCAAAGCCATTATAGTGAGCTGACAGTCTTCATTCATTTTCTCCTAGTGCCGTCTTGTTTTCTTCTGTTGCATTAGTGCTTGTAATATTTTTTTAATGCTGCATTACTAAAACAGAGTTAGTTGATGTTCCTTATATGAAGCAAGAAAAACATATTCATAAAATGTGTTGTTTACTGCACTTGCAGTTCTCTGCTGATGTATATTTTTTGTATTAATAAAATTATTTTTATACTCTTTAAGTACCCTTTCAGATACATGTTTTAATGTAAGTTGTCTGATTCTGTTTTAAGTGAAGGAGAAAACCTGGTAGAGGTTGTCTCTTTAAATCAGATCTGCAGTGTTGATGGACCCTCTAGCAGGCACGGTAAGAACCATTCTCACCTCTGCAGCAGGGAGCTTGACCATATAGGCTCTCACATTCAATCAAAATGTTTTCCCTTTTAATATGCACTGTACCAATCCTATTCCCATGGTTACAGCTCGTGCTTCTTTGGTTGCTTCCAGTCTGTTGGAAAAGGAAGGCAGCATACATTTCTTGTACAGGAGTTTAAAACATCATGAAAGCAACCCTGTTGTGATTTGCATTTTAAATGTTTCTTTTTTTTTCTCATTGTACAGAATGCTGTAGCAGTAGCTTCAGTTCATTTGCCACAGTCTGTCTTCTCTCAGTCTTCAGCCTGGCAATCTGTTGATAACTCCACTTGCAAGCTACAGTTTATTGTCTTTCGGAATGGAAAACTCTTTCCTAGCACAGGAAACTCATCAAATCTTGCAGATGATGGGAAACGTAGGACGGTTGCCACACCAGCTGTTTTTGCTAAAATAGGTGAGGAGTTGTTATGTATTATTTCCTTTAATCTAAAAGCTACGGTATACTTGATTATGTAGAGAATAGAGGAGTAGAGTATACAGTGTGCTGAGAGGCTGGAAACAGTCTCTTTCCTTAGTACAAATGTTTGCAATTGTTCCTATCTGCATGATTTTATTCAAAGTATCCTGCAAATAAAGAAATGCACTTGCTGTATGACTAGAATGCAAATTTTGGACTACTGTTTGTTGACAGTGTGGTTACAGATGCTTCTTTCTTAAGGCACGGTGCTATAGGAAAGAACCGTGTTTTACTCCTTACAATGAAAATTGCAATGTTAATGTCCTAGACACTGATAAAAATAAGGCTTTTAGCGTGGGAGTAGTGCCCTGTTGCATGTATTGATACTTACCAGTATACTTTCTGATACGATGGACATAAAACAGGTGTTGTTAAAGGCTTTTGTCTAAATGTGATATATTGTATGTGCTAGTGAGTGATTATTTTGTTTAATTATTCACCCAGGCAATTTTACTAATTTTATTTGATACTGAATAGTGCTCTCGTTTCTGTTAATATTATAAAAATGTTTAAATGTGACTCTCAAAGTGCAGAATTGTCTCAGCTATTAATCACACCATGAAACTGAGCCGTTTCTGCAGTTACATAGAATGGGCAATAGTGTAACACTGGTCATAACTGAAGAATCTGAAACAAAAAAAAATCTGCTTTGTGAAGGGTGATTAGATCATTTGGACACATTATGGGACTGAAATATTCAGATTTATTTATACTATTGCAAACTTTTCTGAATGTGAGCAGTACCTTTGATTTTGACCATTAAGAATATATGTCTATTGCTCTTTTCCCCATAGTTAAGTGTATTTGATCTCTTTACACAGCATTCATCAATAAAGGGTTTTCCACTCCATCTCTCTGATTCAGTTTATTGCTTTTGCAGATGGGTGCAGTTTTGGAAACCTCACCAGCCCTCTTACTATAGCCTTGAGGCACTTTGCACGGGGTATAGACCCCATTGCAGCCTTTTGGGATTTTGACCTTCTAGATGGACATGGAGGCTGGTGGGGAGAAGGGTGCCACATAATTAGTTCTGCAGGCAATATTACCACCATTCAGAGTACACACTTCAGTAACTTTGCAGTGCTAATGGTAAGTATATGACTTAGCAAATATATTTCTCTATATATATTTCTCTCTCTCTCTTTTGCCATACATATATGTTCTTTTTACGTGCATCTGTATCATTCTTACTTGTCAGTAACTGACCTTCTGTTTTCTATAATGTTTAGTATAAGACAGTCTTAAAGAAAGTAAGTTATTTAACTGCTAGTAAGTGAATAAACCTGGTGGTCAGTTTTAATATCCAGAGACAGGCCTAATCAGAAATGGCATTAAATTCAGTCTTACAAATGAAAGTTCCATCAAGGAACGATTAGTATGTAATGGTTATAAATTATAGGACAGGGATTAAAAATGTATACTCCTGTGTGCTTTTACATCAGCACATCTCAGAGGCTGGTCTGCTTTTGTTCCTGCCCTGCACTGTGTTGATCATACTAATTAGTTGCAGGCATACCGCAATGTTGAATCATTTAATAAATGGAGAGGAATAACATCTTCTGCTCTTTTAAGTAAGGACAGTGCCGTCCTTGTTGCTCCTGTAGGAGTTTTATTTTGTATACCAATGCTGATAGCCTTCTTACGAAATTGCTGTTCACGAAGAAAAATATTTCTGTGCAGTGCTAACACATCAGCCTGCTTTGGTCTGTTCTCAGTCACACTTACAGTTCTCATTGCAGTTATTTAACTATCCTGCTTAACAGAAAGTTACCTTCATGAAAGCAAAAATATTATGCATCCAATAATGACCTGTTATTATTCAGGGAATAAAGGAAAGCCAACGAAAAGTGAGAGGTTTCTAACATATATAGGTGAGAAAATGTTTGCACCATTAAAAATATTTTTTATAAACCAGTTGTAAAAAGATTTGCCAGATGTGTACTATTAATACCAGATTGATCCTGAATGCTGGTGCATGATTGCACTGTAGATGCTGGTTGTGTACATTACAAAAATGTTTATAGTTGAGTAAATAATGTATTGTGTGTATGTGTAAGGGACAGCAAACATAGGCGACAGGAATTGCGAGGACATGTGCAGAGAATACCAATCTGCTGCTGTCAGATGGAGCCCAGATGGCAGCCAATCATAGCACAGGGCTGTGGTACCCACGANCTTTGAGGATGTTTTTCTAAATTCATTAAAGAAAACACCTGTTGACTTTGCAGGTGCCACACCCAAAATGGCCTCCTCCTCCTTCAACTGCTTGGGTTCAGCCTCTTCTTCTTAAACTTTGGGCAGTTATTAAATGTTAACTAATTGCTTGCAAACAACCAATTTCATGGTTTCATTTTGTTTGCAAAAATCGTATACTGACATAAGGGCTACAATTAATTTTTGGTTTGTAAAGCTGAATGCACGTTTATCTCTGATAAATTGTAGCAGATGATTGGTTTATCTACAACCGTAAAGGCAACTGAGGCACCTTTTACTGCACCCTTTGCATCTGGTATGTAATTCTGTTTTAGGTCTTGTATTTGTTTTGTTACGGTAATTCAACTTTGCTTTTTTTCCTGTATGCATCTTCCATTTTTATTCTTGCAAGACAAGAAAATAGAATCTTAGACTCACCCTTGCTTTGCAGTTGATATGATAGCAAACAATGTGATATGTTCCTTAGCTTATGTTTCGCATAATGCGATGCCTGACCTTAAGTGATTTTAATATATATAAATACACACACACAAATGTGTCTTCCAACAGCTGTCTTTCTAAACAGCTATTGGAAAGCTTTTGTAGCTTCGTTATGTGTAATCATTTTCATTCAAGTGTTATTTCTTAATCAGTGTTTTGTGGCATAAAGTCAGGGATTGTTTTATTTGATGGAGACTACGCTTTTCTGGGCAGTTCAACTCTCATACCAGAAATGAAAAATATTTCATTGTTCTGCTTAGCTATTAATCTATATTATGAACAATATAAAGTGCCTATGTGTATCTTCTTAATTCACACCTGAGTGTCTAATATATTTTAAAATACTAACAAACTGACAGCAAATTCAAAATAGCTAGCATATGGTATGTAGCCAATGAAATTAGCTACAATATAACGATACATGTTATTAATCTATAATTCTCTAATCTATTAAACCATAAAAATTCATAACTGATTATTATGTTTTGGGGTAATAGCAGAAAACTAAAGTAGCATCTGTAAACTGAAGAGCAGCAATAAAGCAACAGTGATGAAGGTTTACATTACCATCAGAATAATGTATGTCCTGCTGTGGAACAAGATGAAATAGAAGGCTCAGTTAATCCCACTGTCCATTTTATAGCTAGTCAGTACATATTCTGATTTGTCATCTTTTAAATAGTAAGACAATGTTCCCTGAGCTGCTTTTATAAAAGTTGTTTCCGCCTATGAACCATAAAAGGGTTAAAATAAAGGTTTCATAGAGTCCTTTTTTAGAAAGGCAGTAATCAAGGATTTATCAACTACGATTGATAATTAATAAGCATGAGAATACTTCAAGTGAGAGGATTCACGTAGAGCCATTTCATTTCTCTCTGTGACAGTTGTTCAAGTGATGTCAATGTGAGAGAGAGTACAGTTTGGAGGTTGGGTTGGAAAGGAGGTATAAGCTCCTTCCCTCAACACTACTCTCACGCTTTCATTCTTCTCTGGGTTGGGCCAGTGGATGGAATTAAAATAGTAGTGTCAGACCTAATACAGCATTATCTTTTTCTGATCCCCTTTTGAATGGTATCTCCTAGGGGTGAGAGTAAAATACTGTGAA
>WAAD01025690.1:7416-18329 GCA_013389945.1 Fregata magnificens | reverse complement strand
CTATTCTGACCATTAATGCAATCTTCTCCAAGCCTGCAAGTGAAAGAGCTCTCCTCCAAATACAACAGTGGAGGACCCATAAACTGATTTCCCCCAGCATTCTGTTTGTTTGCTGGCAGAGCACTTGTCTATAATCAGCTAAACATGAACTAATGTAGGACTCAATAATCACCTTTTTCCTCTGTATGGTGTTGCAAGAGTGACAATCCAGCAGGCGGCCTCCATGTTTGGGTCTTAGGTTTAATTTCCCCTTGCTGAAGGGGCTTTTTTAAAAGGAAGACCAGAGCTCTGGATTTAACTGTGCTTCACTAAGATCTGGTATGTTTGGAGTATTTTATGGCAGGTTAGTTTGTACTGAGCAAACAAAACCTTTAAAAACTGTTGGCTCCTTTGTTTTCTTCCCCCACCCAGATGCTACCATAGTTCCTCTGCTCTTGCCACCCACTCAACTAACTGTAGTTATAGTGCTAGGCCTCTTGAGATGAAAAGACTGTACGCTTTTGGTTGTAAACACTTCACTAATGCCAGGCATTGTAATACTCTTAAAAAAACAAAGTGGCCATTTCCCTGATATCTGAATTCTGATTCTTAGAAATAAATGAAAGGCTTCTAATTTTCCTGTGATAACAAGTATCAGTCTAAATTATGTGCTTGTAAGGTTAGTTAGTGAGCAGAGCATGTCTCACTACTTTTCAATCCATGTGTGTGGTTTTAAGCCGCAGCTAATCTTTCCTTGTCAGTGACACCTGTGGTTTTCCTCTGTTAAATATTTGATCTGGAAAGAAGAACATGCAAGGTAACTTCCACTCTTTGTGACTCTAATTTAAAACCAAGTCTATCCATTTTTAATAGGAATGTGCTGCACTTAGCCTAGTAAGTCACCTTCTGGATGAATTAGCTACTTCGGTGCTGGTTTCTGCATTCCATGTGGTTTCTACAGTTCAGAGCCAGTAGGTGCTTAGCACCTATATATGAGTTCAGAGAGCATGAAATGTGACTTGAAATTCTACAGAACACTAGGTTGCTGAAGGTAATTTAGGGACTTATACTCCAATAGTATTCTGTGAAGACTTTCCTTGTAGCAATCCTCTCTGGTTAGAGAGGGACAGAGAACAGTTCCATTTTTTTAAATGTTAAGTGATCTCACTGTTATATCAGTCTCCGCTACTCCTGTAGAGAAAGAGGAAAGTACTGATATGAGTTAAACCACAGGTAGGAAATACTAGTGATGTCCTGAGTTAATGAGCTAAAATATTTTTAATCAGACTTGATAGAAGGAGAAGTACTGGAAAAACTTGGAGCCACAAAATATAGAAGCAGTTGGTGCTTTTCTCTTTAAAGGTTGTGCTAATACCTATCAAATAACCTTGCTTCTAATTAGAACTTTACTGTAACTTTTGTAAGCAAAAAATGCTAAGACCAGGAAGCAAGTGCAAAAATTCAGCCAGTTCTTCTTGGCACTTCTTTCTTTCTTTGTTTTAGAATTAAATGCAATCTTGTCACTTTAATCATTCTGTTGGAAACTCTTGGGGTTTGTGCTTCTTGTTTGTCTTTTGTTGAAATGTCAGGAGTTACTGCCCTGGGTGCCAGCAGTGATCAGTGTAGCTGGCATAGAAGCTGAATGAGGAATCTGGAAACAGATGCTCCCTTCACTCATGGTAGCTTTACAGGTGCTTGGCATGCAGGTTTAGTAATTAACCTTTTTGTCAGGCATCTTCTAGGGTAAGCTGGATATGTGGTGGCATGGTAAGATAGCTTGCCTGAAAGGGCCATCTCTTCAGGCACTTAAAAAATATCCAGAAAAACCATGCTAAGTGGAAAGCCAATGCCACCTGCATACTTAAAGTAATACCCTTTCTAAATCCTGAGGTGGTGTCACCACATCAGAATGTTTTTTGCATTTTCTGTTAGAAAGCTATTAAAACATGACAAGTGAAGATGATGACTTGCATCTTGATAAATGTTTATAATCTTTAAAGCATGAAATCTGCTTACAGGTCATCTTTGTCTTAATTCCTCTTCCCACCTATGAAACATTGGGTGGCTCCTATTTTAAGATCACCTTCTTAGAAACCCAGGTGGGGGAGTTTAGAACAGGTAGTTATTAGCATGTCTGCAAAAAGACACAGCTGCTGCACATTAACTGCTTGGGACTTTGGAGCAGGAGGAGAACAAGCTCACTTGGGCCTCCAGTGATGGTGAAAGAATGGGCTGCCACCCCTATAAGCTGAGAGCACCTGCTGTTAGTCTTCCTGCCCAACTTGCCTCCAGTTCCTTTTGTGGGATTTTTCAGGGTTGATTGCTGCTGCATCTTCTTGATCACTGTTCTAGAAGCTTCTGCTTGTTCCCTTCATCATCAGCAGTTTCATAGGATTCCATAGCAAGTTGGTCAGGAGATGGACACAGACTTCAGGTAAGAGAAAAGCACAAATGAGCGGTTTCCGTAAGGAGAGAACAGAAAAGGCTCAGACGTTCCCCTGAATAGCGGCTTGTTTGAACTGACCCACAGTGAACTTGCTGCTCTACTTGTTCCTCTTTTCTGCATCATTCATGTGCCCTTCCATGCTGACTTGTAAACACTTGCTTCCAGAGGGACTGCTTGCTTCCTCTGCTCCACTGCCTTTAATTAAAGCATTTGTCCTCAACTGCAGGCCTTTTGCAGCCGCAGTTCTTTTGATCTCAGGCAGCAATTTTTCTTTTTTCTATTGGAGCACATATAGTGTGTTAGCGGGTGTTCAAATATGTTTCTTTTTTTAATGTAAAATGTGTGAAGTGAAAAACTACTGGTGTGTTTTACTTTTTTTTCCTCCTTCCAGCTATCTGTAATACTATGCTGTACATTAATTGTTGGATTTTACAGGACTACTTAAACTATATATACAATGCACATGGCTTCTGTTGTCCAGCCTTCTGGTTTATTGCTGGTTTTGTTCCCTGGAAATAGTCTTTTTTGATAGAATTCTATTTAGAACAGGTATATCCACAGCAGATATGAGTCCTCAAGTTTGTTTAAAGTATTACTCAGTTGCGTTAATCACATTATGAACATACATAGTAATCTGCAGGCATTGTATAAATTTGAAAAATGTCCAATGTTTAATGTGTACATGTCTTATAATCTCCATAAACATGTACATATGTATAAAGAGCAATATATGTTGCCAGTTTTTCCTCTTCTCTTCTGTTTTTGTTTATGACTTCTGATTTGCTGTGCTATCTGTGGCTTCTTTTGGAACTGAGGGAGGAAACACTTAACCATTGCTATTTCAAAACATAACTGCTTTACAAGAAGGCTAAATATA
Source organism: Fregata magnificens (assembly GCA_013389945.1). NCBI lineage: Eukaryota > Metazoa > Chordata > Aves > Suliformes > Fregatidae > Fregata > Fregata magnificens. The sequence continues at coordinate 15,027 of WAAD01025690.1, read as the reverse complement.
GCATGCCTGTGCTAACTTGTGCCGTCTGTTGGGTGCTTGGCTTGCGTCAAAACTGCACTAGTCCAGTGCCACCTTAAGTCCTTTTGCTGTGTCGGTGCCATGGTCTTCATGCTGGCTGTATGAAAGAGCACCGTTTGGTCTGAGGAGAAGGCATGAAGCTAGTCTGGATACAGCATTATTTGAAATTCTGTGGGGCTGCTGACTGACGCTATGCTGTAGAATTAAATACTCTTAAGCTTGTGTGCACTGGTGAGCTTCTAAAGGAGGCTTTCGAAGTATACACCACCGATAGATGCTAAAATGTATATTTGTAATAGATTTGACAAGTTTATGATTTATCAGGGGGCACCAGAGCTGAAGTGGGGAAGCATGGGTTGTCACCAGTGTCTCGACATAGGTGTGGAAGACGGGAAGAAACACTTCATCCTTATTGCAGAAACTACTTCTTGAGACTCGTCTCGGTCCTTCCGCCCTGCTAACTTTTAAAAACAAGTAGGCGTGCATAAAAGAAATGGAAAAGTGGTAAACTGTCAAATTTTATACAACTGGATTAAATAAAACTTGTGTAGCTTGTGGTAGTATTTGCACTTGTCTGAAAGAGAAGTGGGAAATCAGAGTTAAGATGGAAGGTGGATGATGAATCACTGCTATTAAAATGTTTGTAATGTTGTCCTTTAGGGTGGAAAGTCTAGCTGCTTTAGAGATTGTGTTTTGAAAGTAAACACTCTTACTAAGTTATTGTGAACACTGATTTTTGCTCCTGCAGGAACTGGTTGTAGCTTATTGATAAAATTGCTGTAGGATGCTGTCCCTCTGGCTGCTTAATTCTGTTCTGCCAAAATGAAGTACCTGAGGAAAGATAAAAGGCACAAAGGCCGTAACTGAAATGTTGATTGTATTGCAGGTTTTGCACAACAGACTCCTGGCCACTGGCTGGGATGTCCTGGAGCTAAAGTAATTTGAATACATGTGATCTTAATTGGCGAGATCTGCTTAGATTTAACTGCGCTATCATTTTGAGCTGCGTGCATTAGGAAGCTTGCTAGAAAAGCAATATTCAGTGTTCTGAAGAAGTGACACACAATTACTCTCTTTATGTACTCAGACTGTAGCATTATCATAGCAGATTTTCTGATACTCCTGTTCTTTCACCTCTTTTTTTCTTTAGAAAAGAATGACTGAAGATTAGTTGTTTGCGGAAACTAAGAAACACAGAGCCCAGATCTCTCTTACCTGGCAGTTAACTTCTTTAGGAAAGAGGCTTGCCTCAGGAGACTGTTTGTAAGTGGTGCATGTCTACCAATATAGCATTTTAAAAATTACTGAAGTAAATAATCTATACAGTCAATACTTTTCAAATCAATTCAAGTTTAACACCATACAGACAATACCTGCTATATTGTGATATTTAGGCAGACAGTTCTAACTGTAATAGAATTAAACATTTTCTATGTCATTATTGAATAGAAGATTAAAATACTAGCCCCAACTTAAGTATTTCCAAATAAAAATCATCATCTCTAAATTACATTATTTGCTTATCTTTGTGTAAATTCTACAAGCATTTATGTGTGTGTGTACACCTATACGTACACAAATGTATGAATGGCTTTTCAATTTCAATCTTTGTAGCAAAAGCTTAAATGCTTGCAGTGCAAGGTGTAGGAGAGGATGGTCACTGCTTTACAGAACTAAAGGGTTTATCATCTCCATTTCATCATTATAAGTATATTAAATGCAGTATGCAGTTTGGAGTCTTATAGTTCTATTTTTGTTAAGTTAGTTACTGCACATAGAGAAGCTGGTGCATGTCTTGTCAGTAAGTTCTGCTCCAGAACAATTGAGTTTTGAATAGAAAGGATTAATAAAGAGACTGAAAAATTAAAAACTGTGTCATAAGAACTATTTTTATGACTGCATTAAGATGTGTAGGCTCTGGTTGGTTTACTGATGGGTTTGAAAGCTTGACAACTGGTAAATGAACTTGCAGAGAGGCGGTGTCAGTCTCTTAAAAACACTCTCTGCACGTGCTTGAGAGGTAACAATAAATGGAAGGAGTAGAGAAGAGGAGTAAGTTCAGTTGCGTTCCATGAAAGGCACTTTTCTCCTGCCAGTTAATGAAAACAACCTGGGAGCTTGTAACTGCACACATTTGAGGGGAAAAAAAAAAATTTGTTTTAAGTTTACTTTTTCTACAGCTCTGTAGGAGCTGTATTCTAGAGTTAATTTTTAGAGCAAACTTGAACGCACAGCTAAGCAGTGGTTAGGCGAAAGTGCTGACACACCATTAATAACAATATTGCAGATGCTGTTGCTTCAGTGAGTTTATGGATGGACAATTCATTTGAGTAGAGAGCGCAAGCCAAAAGAGGAGGTTTTAAAACAGGGATCATACAATGGACTGTTGTTGCATGCAGACTGTTAGGTAAGCAGTGGTAAAGAGATAAAGAGTGCATGTTGATGGCAATTATTGTGCTCTGTTTTGAAAACTTAATTGAGCCTTCTGACAAATACAGCGTTATGACTGCAGGGGCTGCTGTTAGCCTGTTGTCTAACTTCACTTGTGTAATAGAATTGCCCTTAGATGCCTTGAGACAGATCTAATCTTTTGTTTCACACACCTATGTCTCTCTCTTCTTACATGGTAATACTGCACGCTGTCACTGTTGGTGCTGCTCTGAATGCTTTGCGTGCAGAGATAGGAAATACAGGAAATTCTGATGACCAGCTCCAAGTTGCTCACATTCCTGCAACGTTGCTCAGAGCCCCTGTTAGGAGGCTGTCGGTGTGTCCATAGCAAACTCTGGGTCTGCAGCATGAAGCCCTTCAGGGTGGAACTTGGCAAACAGGCCAGGCCTGATTTTGCTGCCATGGAGCTCAACTGCAAGATCACAAACTGGAAGAGTGAAGTGAGTCTTCTGGGGTGGGGGGAGAGTTTAAAACAGCTATTGCATCAAGGGTACTTTGCATGGCAAAACCAACTCTTTCCAAGGATTATTGTGCATGCACACACACTCTTAACATTTTGTTGAGGAAGAGGATTGTTCTGATCACTTAATACTAGAATTTTGTACAGCAAACCAGGTATTTCAGAGTGAGGAATGAATGAGGCTAACTAAAAAAAAAAAAAAAAATAAATCCCAAAACCAATTTTAAGAAGTTTTAAGCCAAACTGTTCCTAAATTCTGTTGTCAAGGTTTTTCCACATTTATGAAGTCTAGACAGTTGCTTTGTGTGCATCAACTTTATTTTTAACTTAATCTAGGAAGTAGGAGAACCTTGGCTAAACACAGCTCACAAGTGATAAAGGCTGTGAAAGCACAGAAAATCGGACTGTAACTAGAAGCTTCTTGTGCTCAGTGTGTTGAATTCAGGTCCCTAGGATAGGCTTTGTGGCACTGCAGTGTTAAACTAATTTATCTGGTGTTCAAAAATTACTCACACCTAACATGCCTATTAAGAAACCACTAGTTTCTTGCATGATTCTTTGCTGCCTGTAACAATGAAAATATTGGAGACTACTTGAATTATTAACTCTTTGTAGTCCTAAATCTGGCATCCTTCTTGCAAGTTAAGGGGTCTGAAGCTGCAGAAACCTTTTGGTTTGCTTTCTTGCTACCTGGGAACAGTTCATGGTTCCAAAGAATATACAAGGCCCATGAAGGACCTCTAAAGTTGCAGGTAGAAATACTGTGCAGAAGGAAAATGTCTCTGTTCATCTTGGTGGAGAAAAGCATGCAAAAGATGCAGAACCTGCTAAACTGAAGGAGTGGCCTGTTGGTAAGGTCTTCTTGAATGCCAACGGCAGTGCTTCCATTGGCTGACTTGTGATGTTAGTCCACAGTACTGTTATGTCTCCTGTTCTCAACACCACGCATGGTTTCAGCCTCTGGAAGCTTTTTTTTCTTTTTTTTTTTGGTAGGGTACTCTGGAGGTTAAGATGTGCCCCATTGAAGTTTGCTGTGCTTGGGCTGCAGATTTATCTATCGTACCCCATTTCCTTTCATCCATCTGTCTATATGCACACGTGCCACTCAAGCTTTGTATGTTGGGCCTTTTTTTTTGCATGAAAAGATATCAAAAATTACAGTTTACCCATGACCTCTGCTCTAGAGAAGGTAGAGAGTTCCTAAATCATGAATTAGTGATGCAACCCCATGTATATTGCATTAGAGCAAGGAACAGTGCAGCAAGTGATGTGTGCTAATTCAATATAAACTAGCACAGAGTGGCACAAAACTACAGTATTCTGCAGTATTTGTGAACTGCAGTGTTCTGAGGGCTTGACATGGCACTTTCCTACATAGAAAAGGTTGCATTGTGCACAAAGATGTGAAAGAAACACTGCCAGTCAGTGTGTTTCAGCTGTTTATCTGTAGGGAGTTAGTATTTGCTGTCTAGTTTGGTTTTTTTGTTGGTTTTTTGTTTGTTTGTTTTTTGGTGGTGGCTTTTTTTTTGAACTGGCCAGAGATCTTGCATGATCAGCACAGTGCTGCTGCTCACAAATATGCAGCCCACCCCCATGGCAATGAAGTCTTAAGCGTGTACAGAATTTGTGGGTGGTTTAGTTCTCTCTCCTGTTTACATCAACTTAAGAATAAAGCTTGTTCATTTTAATTTAACACTATGTCTATATTGGTTGAATTCATGTGTCTTTTTGAGCTATGAATAAAGGTACTGACCAGTCTCCTAATGCCATGTACCACTATGTTAGGAATAACTGTGTCTTGAAGAAAGAGAGCTGACCTTAAAACTTGCCTGCTTAGCTTAGGTGGACTGTACTGCAGTTGTTCTGAGTAGAAAGAATTTAGCGGCTTCAACTAATGCCGATTGTGTGGAATATCATGCATCTGCTGATGAAAGGCAAAAGCCACTTCCTGTCTGAGCATAATGTGGTTTCTGTAGTGTTCTGTGATGTTCATTAAAGGCCTCTAATTTTTTACTGTATTGCTGCAAGAGAATTGACCAGTGGCATAGTTCTGTTTTCTACCTACTGAAGTTTCACATCGGCTCTGGAACTCCTTTAAATTGACTTTCTTAAGCTATTAAGACTCAACCATGATCGTTTTGTTGCAATGTGCTGCTTGAGCTTGCTCTGGCCTGTCATTGCATATGTGACAGTAGTAACCTAAACCCTCAAACTCTGGCAACTTTGCCAAATCTTGCTGACACAGTTGAAATTTATCACTTCCAAAGCAGAGGTGTGATGGAACGGCTGTACATCCATGTCTCTTTTTCACAGTATGCATGATCACATTACATATGTACAACATTTTTTTTTAGTAGCTCCATTATTTAGCTTTTTTGCTTTGGCTCTTTTTGCCTCTTCTCCCTGCCACAATTATTTTTAGAGGCTGCAGTTGTGTTTGCACATTCAAAGTAGTGAACATTTTGTAAGGCAGACTTCTCATTTCCTACTCAGTATTTAGAACTACATCTACCATTGCAGAGACAAGGAATCCCCCTCAGTTTCAGTAGAAAAGTTTTCTACTTCCCCTCTCTTATCCTATTGTGTGGTATTTACTGTAGCACAATGTATGTTGCATCTTTCCCTAAAGGACAGAACTAGTAGTTTCATTGCTGCCTGTTAATACCTAAGCAGTGAGTCCCCTGTGGCAGAAAATATTGTGGGTGGTTGCATTGATACAAGCTGCTTGCTAAGTCTTTGCTGCTTGGAAGCAGGCAGCTAGTTACGAAAGTGAGAAAATAGGTATGTTAATTCAACTTGAGAATTCTAAGCTAGCTAAAACTTAAACCCAGATGATTTTATATCAGTGCATATACCTGTACTAGGATGAACCCCACTTAGGTTTGCTGTAGGGCGGAAAGGGTTTGCAAATTACTGTCCCTTGTACACTCAACACTGAGAATGAGATACAAAACTGGAAAAACCATACAAAAATCATGCAGCAAGATCTGTGCTGACTGTGTGTCGCTGTTATTCATAATGCGGTTCCTTATGATTAGATACCATCACAGATTTCTTGGTTTCCCTTAAGCCTTCTCTGCAATCATGAAAACAGTTTAAAATTTCTTTTTGCAAAATCTATTAAGAGGATTATGAACTAGACTTTCTGATATGACTTTAGATATCTCACTGGATTTGAATGAAGCTTGTCTTGCAGTACAGAGGGGAAACAAGTGGGTTTTAGTTCTACAGCTACTTGCATGGCTGCGTGTTTACTATACCAGGTAATACCAGACTGTCAGATGTGGACCTCCGTGACAGAAGTGGTGTTGCTCTGCCATCTTATGGCAGAGCTGAAAACAGAACACACCAGTTCCTGCTTTAGTTTCAATGAAGATTACTTTATGCATATTAACGTGGAGCAGCTCAAAGAATAAATATGAATGCAGTTGATTCTGCTGTTGGCTATATTTTAATTATAAATAAAGGAAATATCCCATCATTGTTTAGTGATGCTGTCTGGCTTAGCTTTCCCCCTCTCTCTGAAATTGCTTTCTCTTTGGGCTTGGGCTGACTTGGCTTGTGCTTTTCATACTCTTACATTACTCTGTTAATATAAGATAGTAGACAGAACACTAAGTTCTGTTTTTAACTTTGCAGACTTCCTCTCTGGCTTTCTTTTTCTCTATCTTCATTTCCGTATTTAAATGTGGGGACTGTGAATCTTGCAATCTTTCACAAAGAAACCCAAAACCCACTACCCAGATTTCAGCCTGGAAAGTACCCCCAAAGATTTTTAAATCCACCTTTCTACAGTTCTGGCACCATATAAGTAGCTCTGTGAGCATGCTACTTTGTCACTGTTCTCTCCTCTTTTCTGGCTTGACTTCTCAGTCTAAACCGGTAGCTGAGGGCTGTGAACCTGCTCTCTGATTCTCCCTATGCTGATTGCATTTTCGCCTGGGTCCTGAAAGTAAGTTATTTAGCCATGGAGACCAAGCCTGGCCAAGAGCAAACAGACCGTGGTTATGTGCCAATTTTCTGTAACAGTGGAAGCTGGTCTCCATTGACTGATCAAGAGCAAATACATGGATTACTTTTGGAGTTCCTTCTCCTTGACTTTTAAGCTAGTCTGACAAATCATTCATCTCTGATCGCCTACTGTTTGGACTCAGTTCTGTCTCCTTGTAAGGCGGTGATAGCCTCTGTGGAATAGCCTGTGCACTGATACCAGGAGTTTGGGACTTCCAGTGCTGAATTTAGCAGGCACCTGGAGTGCTGTCCTTTTATGTCCTGTTCTTGAGGTGATGTGAAGTACAGACACTGTACTGGCAGCTTGGCCATGCTAACACAATACGTTATCTTCAGTATGTTTCTGAAAAACCATGCAAGAATTAGTCTCACCGCTGTTTGCCTGAGATGGTGTATTTATGTATTTTGAGGCTATTTTTTAAGCACTGTAATACTGTAAATGTTTTTTCCCATGTTAAAATCAGACATTAAAATATATTCACTGTGCTCTCCAAAAATCAAGTAAGTTTTTTGATTTATTTTGGACCATGTGTCTGTTATGCATCAATTTAATAAGAGATGTGTGGTTAATTTGATGTAACGATTATGAATATCTTCTATGTGGCAGGCAAATTTTCCTTTTATACCTTGCTCTGTTACGATATTTTGAACCTTGTTGGAAGATAGTATAT
>WAAD01025668.1:773-38863 GCA_013389945.1 Fregata magnificens | reverse complement strand
AAAAAAAAAACAAACCAAAAAAAAAACCAAACCAAAAACAACTGGACTAGTCACAAGTAAGAGGAAGAGCATCTCTCCATCTTGGTTGAGATTATAGAATTTTGCACTCAAGCTCTGTAAGGTCTGTAAAACAACCCTTTTCATACTGTTCCAGCATCACGCAGAGGAGCCTTCACTGGCTGGGAGTGTGGGATAGTGTCTTGCTTGGCAGTCAGTTACTCCCTTAATCCATTCTTTATTCTGTTCTTCCTTCTTCCACCCCAGCTTGCTCCTCCTGAATGATTTCTGGAACTTTTCATTGCACTATTAAAAATACTAGTCTCAACTGCTCCAGGCTCTGCCTTCCTCCTCAGCTACCCTACAACCATCATCTTTATTTCAACTCTTCTCAGCTGCTTGTAAAATCCCTCTAGCACTTTAGTCAGTTGTCCAGGTGGCAGAGAGAGAAGAGACTCTTACTGTAGACAAGAATCTGAAAATACTCCTTTCTTAGCCCAAAGGTCCAGAATTGTAAATTTGGCATGGTACGTAGCTCTGTCCTTAGCCAACATCCCCTCTCTGCTCAGCATCCCTGTGGGACACTTCAGAGCCAGCGCTCATCTACCAGGGACATGTGTACCCACAATTGACAAAGGCAGTTGAAGCAGGAGGAACAGGGTGGCTTAGGTTTATGTCCAAAATGGAGTCAGGTGAGATTTGCTGAAGGACTCGTCTACATCTTTCCCTTGAACTGATGCATCCCTTCTTTTTTGTTTTGTTTTTGTTTTCATTTGCACAACAGGGCTTGCTTTCTTTGCCGTTCAAAGCACACGTGACTGTCTGAAAATTCAGCTGCCTAGAGTAGCTCACGTTACAAAGTGTAGCTGGCTGAAAACAAACAACGTTTGTGCTAGTTAATTAGAGGTTGAAATCCCGGTGCATCTGTGTGCCCAAATTAAGCATTCAGCTTTACAGAGCATGCAAGGGTTTCCCAGATGGCTTTCATTCTTGAATACAGCCCTGAAGTTAGCACCTGACTGTGTTGGAATGGAAGTAGCCCTTCTTTTAAAAGGAGAGATGCCAAGCTCATTCTTGGTGATGCGTCTTTAACCTGGCTGGCAGAGAGGGACCAGCCTGTGCTTTCAGGGGGGTTGTTTGGCAAGCGATATTAATTTCAGTGCTGCTGCTCTCACTAAAAGAGCTCTTTTTAAATAGCTTTACAGGGAGATTGATGGTGTGTATATAAGCTGCAAATGAACAGGTTCTGCACATGGAAACTTGGCATCTATTAACTCCTGGGCTAATTAAAGCATTAAAGTTATTAAAGCAGATTTATTTTCTTTAACTAGGCTATTTGACAATTTGTTGAAACCTTGTTTTGGGGAAACTGGCTTTGTCTATCCTTGCATAAGTATGATTCATTTAAAGTTTTAGTGGTCTTCCTTGATCCTAAATTGCACATAAGTAGTTGCAATGTTCTTTTATGCTGATGCATTTTATTTACCAGCAGATCAGGTGAAAAAGGCAGTCCTTTTTATTACAAACAGTTAAATCAGATTTTAAAAAAGATCTAGGTAGTGTTTCCTTGCATTATCCTCTTACCTCTAAAGGAAATGCATCTGTAGTCCACAATTCTTAAAGCAAAACAAAACAAAAAACACTTTCAGAACTTTTTAGCATCCTTGGAAGTTTGTTCATTATCACCTTTGAAGGACGACTTCCCCTAAAGGGTTGGAAAAAAAATAAAAAGAATTCACTGAGATGCCAGTAGACATTTGGCCAAACTGCCCAGAAGTGTGGAGAGTGGCTGTATTGTTGCTGTTCTTTTTTCCTTTTTGTGTCTCAGCGGACTGGCAGTGAGCTTCAGCTCTAGCCCACATGTGAATTTGGCACGTGCAGGATTGCTGCAGACTGCGTGCTGTTTGCCTTCTGTAGGAAATTCAGGGGCCTCGTTTTCCAAGGTGGTGTCTCATAGTGCTTCCCTTCAGTGTTTACTCTAAAAGAAGAGGCAAGAGGTGATTTCCACCAAGCAGGTGTGTGAGGAAATAAGGCAGTGGAGGCTGGGAGGTGGAGGAGGATAGTCACAGGGGAATGGCAAAGTCAAAATGCCTGAAGAAAGCAAGCACATAGGTCTTTGTGAGTGTAATCAGACAGAGCCCTTGTGGCACTGAGAGCCTCTTCTGCATCGGTGAGAGGTACTCGGGGACCGTGGGGTCAGTACCTTTGCAGGAGGCATCACCTGTGCGGGAGCGGTTGGCTCTGTACTCATAGACACAAGAGACCTTTGGGGTTTCTTCAGGCTGTCCTGCTCTGTAGACAAGAGCAGATTCGTCGCTTGTGGTTTGTGGAATTGTTGTTCGTTGTGAGACTGTGGCTGGCTTCGGCAGTAAACATGGTCCTATTTCAATGAAAGTATCTCAATGCATGTCAGCTGCTTTGGTATGAGTGTAAAATAATATGTCTAGTTAGTGGGGGTAGTGTTTAAAGAAGGGAATAACTTTTTTATTCAAGGTTTTTACTCCTCTTTTGTCACAGAATCATAAAAGCAAACTGCTCAGGGTCACTAGAGGTGACCCACAGAGCCATAAATCTTTTTCGCTTTGTTCATAATTTGACATGAAGGCTCGAAAGAGTGTGAAGGTTTGTGTAGTTTTCCTAACAAGCGTCAGGAACACTTACTCCCTCCACACTTTTCCAAGGTGATGTGGTTCACTGGGGATCTTTCATACGTGTTTTCTTGCTATAAAATGTGTTGTCGTGAGGGGTTGGAGGCATATTTTTCTTATTTGCGCATGAGAACAATTTCACACAGAGAGCCCTTAGTTTGAAATGAGGTTGAAATAAACAGATTTTTGATCTGATTGATTAAAATCCCTGTCTCAGTTCCCAAGCTTTTTATCCCATTTTTGGAATGACACTTGTGAATAGCAAGAGTTTTGCCTGTCTGTTTTCCAGCTCCTTTTGGGATGCCTGCATGATTGCCAAAGAAGGGGAGAACTTTGGGTCCCTCCCCACAAATCCTTCCCCTCCAGCCTTTTGAGGACCTTGGTAATGCGTTGAAATTGCAAGTAGTCGTTACCACCTGCAGGCAGAGGACTAAATTATGCTTTTGGAAACATTTGCAGGCAGCCTGCTCTCTAGCAATAGTAAAACAGAGTTCGTGCCTCCCCACTTGTAAACTGCTTTGAGTATCTGAACTGCTCAATGTTACGGTTACTGGTGAGATGTGCAGGAGCATGAAGTTCATTGTGTAGAGGAGAAATAGCAGGTGGGCTTGACCTTGGCGTTTATGTACATAGGTGTGATAGGAGACTTCAGCAAAAAGAGAACCCTTGTGACAGAAGAAAGATTCGCAGCCCCTGAGAGCGGAGAGCGTGAACATGCACAGCTTCTGGTGCAAAGACGATGCTTTCTGCCCCTTGGGGAACCAGTGCAGGCTAACAGCGTGCTAGTCTCTTGCTGTACAAAGATCAGACTTCTTCCACCCCACCCTGCTGTGCTAGTGTGTTAGGTAACCTTTGTTGAGGAGCATTTCCCTCACAGAACTTTGTTGTCTGTAGATGGCAGCCAATGATACTGACCTCCATTGCAAAATGTCCTGAGGTCAGTTGGAAAGCACAATAAAATGCCTAGCTTGTGTGTTATCATTTTATCATTCATTCAGGTAATGACAGGGTTTAGCGGATTGAGCATGCAGAATGTTCAAAAAGGATGTGGGAGGTTGGTTTGTTTTGGCAAGCGCAAACCAAGTCTTTTTCAGTGTCTGCTGCTTGAAAATGTGTCTGCCTTGGCTGATATTTATCTTCTGGTTGTCTTTCAGAATGCTCCAGGACGACCTGCAGCTCAGTGATAGTGAAGAGAGTGGTGACGACCAAGTCAGTTTTAGATGTTTTATACACTAGGCACACAGATATCCCTTTAAATCATCATGACTTGTTGCGTCATTCCAAGTTTCTTAAGCTAACCTTTCCTCCCCCTCTCCTCTTTGTTTTTGTGAACAAAACAGGTTGTTGAAAAGCCACCTTCTTCACTTGCTCCTCCAAGGTACAGGTTTGTTCCCAAACTACTAGCTAGACCAAATAAGGAGGAAAAACAAAACTACTTTTTAGATATGGGGTAGATGGGTAAGGGTTCCTGGTTTCTCTTGTAGATATAGGCTTTGGTTTCTAGTTGCCTGAAGCTGCTGTTGAAAATTGGCTTTAGTTGTGTGGGGTTTTATGGAAGGCTCCAATCAGAAATGAATAATCCAGGCATGCTGGATTTTGCCTATGAACCAGCATTGTATTTGCCCGACTGTTCCCTTCTTTTCTCCTCTTCCCCTTCACCAGTGTATATGTAGATCACGCTGGAGCTAATGGGATTTTCAGTTGTAGTAGTGATGGGTGAGGTGTGAGTCCAATTTTAGTTCAGAAGGAAGCCCAAAACAGCCAAGCGGATGAAGAACTGAAAAGGGTTAGGTAGACTCATTGAGGCTGTTTCAGCTCCTCCTGATAAGGCAGCTGATTGTAAGCAGTTCCTGCCATGTATTGTTAGTCAGAAGCAATATTCAAGGTAGACTGAACAGCCACCTTGCCAGCATTAGAGGAAGAAAGGTGGAGAAGCCCAGAAATTTTCCTATAGGAGAGCACTGACATACATTTTTGGCTTGATATATATATTCTTCAAGCACAGGGGTAATGGTCTACAAGGTCAGACTTGCAGAAGGGCATGCCAGTTCTTGGCATGATCTGCATCTCTGCAAGCTCTTGAAATAGAGTGTTCTCACGATATCAGTCTGGATCAGCAAGGAGCTTGCCTCCAAATCATACAAGTGTGTCGATACTGACGTGGGAAACNAAAAAAAAAAAAAAAAAAAAAAAAATCAACATTTTTATTTTGTAAGCCCATTTCAAAACAAAAAGAAGCTGTGCATAAAAGTCATGGCTCTCCCTCGGTTCCATCCACTCCCATTGTCAGTGCTGGAGGAAAACACTTTTGAGTAGGGGAAGGTGTTGCTAAAAATGCTGCTGCTTGACATGGCTGTTAACGAAATGGTTACAGCACCTTGATGAAGTAACACAGGTGAAGTGAAAGCTTAAGGGGGAGAATACAAAAAAGAGAAACCATCCTGGAATGTATGTTTCTGTCTTGTTAGCCTTTATTGGAAATTTTTCTTTTGAGGGTTGGGGTTTTCGGAAAAGCACTTGTCAGTTTTGGTTGCCTTTTGAACTTTGGTTGGCTAAATGCAGCCTCATATTGTAGCAGTGATGTACTGCTTGCATATTTGTCGTGACTGGGTTGGAGTTGAAGGTTTTCTTATTTCCAGAGGTTTTTTCTTCCGGTGCTTTATCTTTTGAGTATGGTAATCTATTCCTTTGGCCTTCTCCCCTCTCCTTTCGGTGCCAAAACACGGGCTTTCAGTTTTATTTTTGAATCCTGCCATGTCAATATAATAGGTAAGTAACCTTCACCCATGCTGCTTTCTAATTTTATCTCGTGGTGGCCTTGCAGTGCCCTACAGTCCCAGCCCAAGAGTGTGGCATCAGCACATTCCAGCAGCCCGGAGTCAGGGAGCACCAGTGACTCAGACAGTTCTTCAGACTCAGAGACGGAGAGCAACTCGAGTGACAGTGAAGCAAACGACCCTCCAAGAGCATCAGCACCTGAGGTGAATGCAAATAAAATGTAGAGGCTGCTGAATACAGCCTCTTGTCTGAGACTCTCTGCTGTCTGAATGGAATGAGGACAGGAGACCTGAAATACTGTCACTGTTCAGGTGTCCGCTTGACATCTGTGCTGCATCATCAGACTTTTCTTGCCCTTTGCCTCCCTTCTAGAGTTTGTCAATTAAATAACCCTTAGTAACAGCATAATTAGACTTTTACATGCCTAACCTTGAAGTGTTCCCCCTTCTCCTTTGGCATCATTGTCTAGCACTCCTGGAAGAATTGGTGCCTTCACTGGCAAGACACAAGTAAGGCACAGATGAGAAGCGTGGCTTGTCTGGGGCGTTTGGGGTCCACCTCTGCCCGTGCAGCTTTTCTGGGTGCTGAGGCTATGGGCTGCATCAGGGTGAGACCCTGATATGTTAAGAGGAGCTGCTGCCTCCCTGCAGCTCCTGTGCGTGCGTGACAGATTCAGCTTCTCCCAGATTGCAGTTGAAGTGATCAGACCTGCAGGAAGGGCTGGAATGTGCTTAGACTTGCTTCTGTTGAATTTGGCTTGGATAGTGCTGCACTGGCATTTCTGAAGCTTTTATTGGGAAAAGCAGACAAACAGAACTTGGTGCCTTAAAGTTTCATAATTGAGACCGTGCATTTTTTAAAAATCTGCTGCACAAGTGCTCATGTCCCATTGGTTTCAAACAGTTCCTCCAGCTTGCAAAACATTCTCAGGCCAGTGGGAAGTGCATGGTTATATCCTACGGACCACAGCTGATGTAAACCAATCCGCTGACAGTTTTGAGGTACTCTCACAAAGCCCAGAAACCTTGTAATTTATTTCTCCCCCCCCTCCCCCAGCCCTAGCTTTCCTTTCTTTTACCTTAGAAACACATGAACAGGGAGAATTTTATGTGCAGAAAACAAGCTTTGAGAAGGTGTATCTTTTCATCTTGCATCTAATATGCTTTACCCTCCAGCAGTTCAGTTACAGGCTTTGCCCTCTGCAATGTGGGTGTCTTTGGAAGGAATCAGATGTTATAGTTCTCCTCTTTTACCAAATTCTGCCCAGTTTGTCCTGAAAATACTAGATTGTAAGATCCTTCTCACTCTAGTGAAGTCCTGACTATTTGCCATTGACCATTTTATCCTTTTTTTATTCAGCAAACTGTTCATCCATGGTGCTCAAGGAGCAAGTTAATGCATGTAGTCAGTTCCTCACAGGCAAAAGCACAGACTTTAAGACCTATCAGCAATAGTTCCTTCTTTAAAAAAAAAAAAAAAAAACAAACCACCAAAGTTTCTTACTATCACTTGTGTTTGGAAAACATAATGAAAACCTATATGATGGTGTAGATCACAAACAAGATAACCGATGGTAGAAGTGCTGGAAAAGGATCAGAGTGTGCCACTGTCTGATAGCTACCTACATTATAAACCAAAGTTTAACTAAGCCTTTTGGCCATGTGTTTGACAAAAAAAAAAAATGCTCTTCAGTGGCTAATAAGTTAAAATGCTAATGAAAATAAAGCAGATCTATCTGTGTTATCTGAAAAGTGTAATGGAATTTGTGGTTTAATTTTACTTACAAACCCATGGTAAAACCAAACTCTGTTTTTTAAAGCAGGTTTCTAGATTGACTCACTGAAACGCAGTTGAAGACACGTCTTGTTTATCCATGTGTTCTACCACAAGTTGAGTCTGCATAGAGAAGGAAATCAAGGCAGAAGGGATTCATTAGTCTTGGAAAACCTCTCATGTACTAGTCTTTCTCTTTTTGGGGAAGAGTTGTGGCTCTTCTCAGAAGCGAGAGTTGTGACTGGGGAGAATCGGTGAAGGTGGGAGTATGGCTGTGCTCTGATGGTGCCCAGATAATGAGCTACACATTTGAGTGATGCTGACACATACATGGTATTTTCAGAACGGCCCCCAGAGAACCATGCCCCTGATTTTGCAGCTCTGTTTTCTGTTTTAGGGTTAGTTGGGTTTGCTTTTCTCGTAATTTGTCAGACTACTGTTAGATTAGGCAGGGCTTGTAGCAACCAAATTATGTTATCTGGCCATGACTCCAGAGGCCTTCAGACCTCAGTTGTTGCTCATGCCTTGCTTGACCCAGAGGGAAGAGAGTTGTATAGGCAGAGGACTCGGAAGAGGCTGAACTTGTTGTGCTAGCCGTACAATTTCTTTTGGTAAATGGTTTTCTTTTGGTTAAACCACAGGAGGCTGACAGCCTGCCTGTCAGACTTCAGTGAGATATGATAGCTGGCACAGCTCCTCATCCGTTTTGAAAGCAGTGCTGTGTGCAAATAACTTTCCAAAAGCATTGCGAGGACAGCACCTAATCTGTTTTTAAAATTGCTGCTTTTTTACATGTTGTCTGATTGTGCAACAATGATGGTTAGTGGCAAACCAAGATGAAGCTTTCACGTAGACTGGTCTCTTACTGAGTGACAGGTAGGGCTAGCAGAGATCCAGGAGTGCTGTGCAACACATTTGACTGATCCTGTGCAAAAACGAGGTCTGTGTTTCTGAAGTAAGTGTTGATGTGCACACGCTAGAGCAGCCCCACTGTCTCATGGTTTTCCACTTTCAAGCTCTTTTAACAGTAAGGGGAAATTTTACTGGGTTTTGGTAAGCTGTGCTAGGATGGAAATAGCCCACAAAGGCATCAGTCTTGCATCCTTCCTTTCTCTTTTTGTCTGCAGCCTGACCCACCAACTTCTAATAAATGGCAGCTCGACAACTGGCTAACCAAGGTGAACCCACCAGCAGTACCAACAGAGAGTCTCAGTGAAATCGCCCATGGGGATGGACGTGAGGAGGGCAAGGAACAGGGACAGGGTGTCAGCAGCAATTCCTCCCAGCAGCGCGCCGAGCCGAGGGAGCCTCATCACAAGAGCTCCGGCCGAGCGGCCAGGGCTCCTCAGGACGCTCATCTTCCGACCAAACGCAACTGCCAGAAGTCACCTGTGCACGCCGAGGAGCCCTCACCCCGGCAGACTGGGGGTATCAAAAGGCCTGGCAAGGCCCCGGTGCACGAGGGGCCCAAGGGATGCCTGAAGGTGGAGAGTGACCCTGGTCCCTTTGAGGTCAGAGACCAGTCTTCCAGAGACAAGCCAAAAGTCAAAACGAAAGGGAAGCCAAAATCCGGTGACAGAAAGGACCTGAAGCCGGCACTGCAAGAGCCCCCTGAGAATAGAAAGCACAAGAGCCAGGCCACCGCCAAACCCTTCTCGGACCCCAAGCTCATGAGAGACATTTTGCTTGGCGGTGCCCAGGAGCATCTCGCTCTCAGTCCCCTTCCTCAAGGCCAGGGCACAAGCCCCACCAGGACTAGCGGCCACAGGCCTGCCATCACGGCCAGAGAGGATTTTCACAAGGAGAAACTTCCCTTGCCTATCAGGGAGAAGAAGTTGCTCTCGCCAGTGAGGGACTCCCCCACCCCTCAGTCCCTCATGGTGAAAATAGATCTCCCTCTCCTGTCAAGAGTCCCCCAGCCCCCTGGGAAAGGTAGTCACCAGAAGAGAGCAGAGGCCAAGGAACTCCCTGGTGCAAGGAAGCAGGACTTGGAGAGGAAAACCACAGACACTCCTGACAAGTCCCTTCAAAAGAGGAAGGTGAGAGGTGGAGGTGGAGGTGGGTTTGTATAAGGACCAAGGTGGTGTTTGAAAAACCCACGCAGAGAGCTCATTTCTGCTTCATAGGTTGGGAGTGGACCCATTACACTCCTGTAAAGGTGTCATCAAACTTCTAAAGGGAATGTGTATCAAAACTGTCCACAGGTGTTTCTTGTTGGTCACAAATCCCCTGCTGAGCAAACGAAAAGCCCTGTAAGCTGTCTAACAAATGCTTTGGTGTGTTAAAACATTTTTTTGCTGTGTTTTCTTGAAATACTAGTTTTCTCAGACAACAAAACCCCAGTCCTCCTATGTCGGAGGAGCTTTTGCTGGCAGGCTGTGTCAGCACCTGGCTGGCCAGCCCTCTGGTAGCATTTGTGGGTTTCTCCGGCTTTCAACCCAAGCAGAGTAGGGTTGTAGGGCTGTGGTCCCCCCTCCCCCTGCAACCCCTTTAAAAGCAGCGCGGTAGCTGAAGCACCTCCCAGACTGTGCAGTCATCTGCGCTATCCATTTAATGTCTGTTGTGGGAGAGCACCTTGCCTGCAGTTTGTGGGGGTGCCCAGAAGGACAACCGACCGAGGCGGCCCTGGTCTGCAGTTTTTGCTTTTGTCCATGCATGCACCTTCTGCTGCCTTTAGCCATGCAACCTCAGTCTGAGTAGTGTAGTCTTTTCCTGTGTGGAGTCATTTATTTCCATGGAACAGTTGTGATTGCTTGCTTACACAAAGAGGAATGAATTCTGCGGGTGTGAATTGTGTTATTACTAGGGGTGATGGCAGCAGCCCCGTGCCTTTTGCTTTTCTATAAATGCAGACTTTTAACTGAACCAGGTTCACTGGTAGTAACAACCATCACTAAACACTGCTTTGGGTCTTAGCACTTGGATAAATACGTAGAAAACCTCTTTGGTTTTCCCTGGAGCTGCTGTGGTGCTAGCAGCGATGCTAATGCTTAAAAGATGCATGTGTCCAGTAAGGGGCCTTCCAGAGACCCCTTTGCAGAGTCTTTCACTGGTGCTTAGGGACATGGTTTAGTGGTGGACTTGGCAGTGTTAGATTTATGGTTGGACTCGATGATCTTAAAGGTCTTCTCCAACCTAAATGATTCCATGATTCTGTGATTCAGCTGTAATAGTTGCTCTCCCTTGAATTACAAGGCAGCCCTTTAACTGAGATGGTAGTGGCTCACAAGTGTTTTTTGGAAAGCTGACTCCCAAAGGGGACTGTGAATATACTTCCAGCCAGCTGGTTCAGCTGCACCAAGAGTTGGCTGCAGGCCTTATGGTGAATGGGTATTCACTGTGAATATTTCAGTGCCTGTATACCATTTTGGTCTTCCTCACAGAGCAGGTGGCTTAGCAAGTGTGGGTGAATAACCTTGGTTCCCGCATGGGTTGTCATTTTCTGAACCTCCCATCGTTGTGGGGGCGAATTGAGAAGAGCAGGGAAATGGTGAGGAAACGTGAGAGACCCCAGCAGTCCACCTCTTGCAGAGAAAGGTAAACAGGCAGTAAATCTGTCACTTCTCCTGTTGTCTCTCAAAGACCCAAGAGAGGAGCTATTTGATGTTAGACATGTCTTCCCTTGCAGTCTGAGTGTCTGATAGCAGGAAAACCCACCTGAGAGCCTCGCTGCCTGTATTATGTCAGCGTGCATCAGTGTCCTTGGAGGCTCAGGCTTCATCGCAGCCAACTAGGTCAGGTACAGCTGTCAGACATCTTTTGCGGCAATGTGGAGCTCAACCTGAGAAACAGGTTAAGGACATGATCTAGGTGCTGGGCCCTTGTCCTGAGCACACTGCCAGAGGTAGCTCTGTACCGAGCACAACCCACTGAGCTGCATCACAGTGACATAAACCTGGATGTACTCTTGGGAGAGAGACAGTAAGTCCTGGAAGTCCTGGACTACTGCGTCCAGCTCTGGAGCTCCCAATACAGGAAGGACATGGAACTGTTGGAGCGGGTCCAGAGGAAGGCCACAAAAATGATCCGAGGGCTGGAGCACCTCTCCTACGAGGACAGGCTGAGAGAGTTGGGATTGTTCAGCCTGGAGAAGAGAAGGCTGCGGGGAGACCTTACTGCAGCCTTTTAGTACTTAAAGGGGGACTATAGGAAAGATGGGGACAATTTTTTAGCCTTTAGCAAGGCCTGTTGTGACAGGGCAAGGGGTAATGGCTTCAAACTAAAGGAGGGTAGATTTAGACTGGATATTAGGAAGAAAGTTTTTACCATGAGGGTGGTGAAGTGCTGGAATGGATTGCCCAGAGAGGTAGTGGAGGCCCCATCCCTGGAAACATTCAAGGTCAGGTTGGATGGGGCTCTGAGCAACCTGACCTAGTTAAAGGTGTCCTGCTCGCTGCAGGGGGGTTGGACTAGATGACCTTTAAAGATCCCTTCCAACCCAAAGCATTCTATGATGCTACAATTCTATGATTCTATGGAATGGCTTTGGCTGCCGCCAGGCACACTGTGGGTAACGCTGACTGGTAAGTGCAGTTGCTTTTACATTTTCTTGGCTTGTGGCAAGTTATTCTGAAGTTTTTCATTCAGATGATCTGATGATTTGCAGGCTTTGTATTGTAATATCTATGGAGTGCAATTAAAAAGTATTATTTATTACCTCTCTGCTTTAATGGTTCCTGTTCTTCTGGAGGACAATGGCAGTGATTTTAACTGACTGTTTAAAATTTCACTGATATTAGATTCTTGTTAATAAAACGAAAACGCCTGCACATCTGGGAAATCTGGGTGATCTCCTGTGAATGCCGTTTTTCCTTCTCTTTGATAAGGCATATCACAAAACACAATTGCTTGCAGTTCATGACTTTGCCAGGAGGAATCTGAATAAGTTTCTGTATGATTCATACTGAGTAGGAGAAAAAAGACCATCCAGAACAGATTAAATGCTTATTTTCAGCAATGGAAGTGCCTTAATTTTGATTACTATTAGCAACAAGAGGTTTAGCAGTTCCATCCCTGCCACTACAAAATAATAATCTGTCCAAGCAAAACTAGATAAAGTGTCATTTTAGGATACTTGTCAGTGAGCCTGAAATCTACATCCACTGTGCTCTGGGTTTCCACTTTGTCGGTTCCAATATCTTATCTTTTCTTTTTTTAACCAGAATTGATCAAGCTTAGCTTTGTTGGTCTGTACTTTACATGAACTTTCAAAACCTGAGTGATATTTTTTTGTTTGTTTGTTTTTTCTTCCTGCTAGAGGGAAGTGGAGAAGGAGTTTGATAGGAAGAAAATGAAATCGGAAAAAGAAACAAAATCATTGCAGTCTTCAGCTAACAAAGAGTCCAGTAAATTGAAGTGAGTATACAGTGGTGGGATGGCAGAAAGATGCATAAAACTGAGTCTTTCTTAAAAAGGTTAAGGTGAGGAATTGGATATCCTGTCCTTATACTCGTGAGTTTGCATATAACATAATGTGCCTTCTGAAACTTAACCTGCTGCAGATTTGTCTTTACATCCTAGAACCAACCATGTGGCTATGGGAATGTAATTTATTCGCCTTTTTATTTGTTGCAGATGTGAAGTGATACCTGGGTGTCACCTATTTTCTTCTCCCTTCTTAATGCTGAGGATTATGGTTCTAATCATTGAAGCATAAGCTGATGTTTCAGTGCCTGGTCGTCCTCCCATGCTTGGTTTAAACTGCCGCAAAACCGTTGAATGCTGTGGCATTTTTCCTGATTTCTAACAGTTGAGATGGCAATGAAGACTTCACCATTTTAAATACGAACTTGTCCATCCTGCAGCTTATGTTGTTGCATGCTCTGATCCATACATTACACATAGCTCAAAAAAATCTGTTTATGCTGCAAGAAATTTAATTGTCAGTTGTGCTCATACTACTTTTCTTTCTAAGCTGATAGGCAACCATTTGCACTGCTGTCTTTCAGACCAGATGCAGGAAACCAATTTGTACAAAAAAGTTATATGTTGTTTGAGTTGCAAACAGTGTGGTAGACTGCCTGCCTGCTGGGATGCAGGAGTCGTTTCCCCTTCTCCAAACTATGGTAGTGGTAATCTGTCAGCAGATGATTGCCCTAGATGATCTGGAGGTGGCAGCTCTTCTGTGGGGAGTGGCATATGCTTGTTCTGCACAATAGTTTAAGGGTTTCAGGGGATGGCAAGAGAACTTGCCATCTAGTTGAAGATGTCACTGCTGATTGCAGGGGGGCTGGACTAGATGACCTTTAAAGGTCCCTTCCAACCCAAACTATTCTATGATTCTGTTCCATGATTCTAGATGAGTAAGTCTTGAGAGTTCAAGTATCAATTATTTCTGCTTTAATGAGAAATGGAACTAGCCTTAATATGCTTTTAAAAAGGGAGTTGGACTAGATGATTTTTAAAGGTCCCTTCCAGCCCAAACCATTCTATGATTCTATTAACTTCTTTTTCTTTGCCTATGTCTTCCTCATTCTGGGTTCTGCTATCATACTTATTTTGGGGAATTTTTGTGCTCTCACTGCATGGGAAGCAGCAGAAAGCTTTTTATCAGATTCAAGATACTTCACATGCATTTAAAGCTCTTAGTCTTTGTAAGGTGAGAAGATGATGTGAACACGTTTTGCACATGGAAAAACTGAGGTGCAGACAAATTGAGTTGCTTGCTCAGACTCCCGCTGCAAACAGGTGAAATAGCTGAAAGTGTGGCCCCGAAGTCGTGACTCTCGTTCCCATGACTGAGCAGTCATGTTCACAGCAGAGGGAGTTCTGGCAGCCTCTTCGGAAAGGGTATTGTACTAAGTGTAACTGTATGTCCATAAATTTTGACTTGGTGATCATTGCTGTTTTCTTAATTGGACAGGTCCTGCTGAAAGAAAAAAGTCAGGTGTTAATGCTGATACTGTCTGCTCCCTCAGCTGCTTTTGCTGTCACCGGTTACAGGCTTTGAATAGCACTTACTGGCTGTCTGCTGGTACGGTGTCTGTGCTAGGTGGGACCTGTCTTCTCCTAGCTGAGAACACAGAGGTGGATGTGACGGATATTGCAGAGCTCTGTTTTCTCACCTTGCTGCTGTGCGAGGCTGCCGAACTGGGATGCTCCAGAAGCACGTGGATATGCAGCTCCCCCTTCCCCTAACCAAACCAAGATGCTGCAGTGCCAACAGGCTTTTCACTGTGACTGGCCCAGGTTTGTGTAGGGGTGAAATGTGCAAAGCCCAGTCCAGAAAACAGATTTGTATGTATAGGTGGGTAGGGAGCATTCCCTTCTCCACTAAAATCATCTTGTTGTCTTTGTCTTTTTTGTATGTGACCTAACGGACATACAACCAGTGTGCCTTTTGAATCACGACTCTGTCTGGAATTTCAGGTGGCCTTTATGGCCAGGAATTTCTCATTTATTCCAGCATAGCATTTGCAGTGCTTCTGGTAGGTCTGCTGAAACTTCCCCCATAATTTGCATACCAGTGTACTGCCAGCATTTTGGCTAGGTCTTTGCTAGATCGAATGCTTCCAAGAGCATGTCTTCAAATGGGCAGTGTTCCCGAGAGGGGAGGCTCGTGCATCAGTCCTGGGCCATACTGTATTCAGTTTCTGCTTGCTTGTGGCTTGAATTTGAGGTATGGACTTGGATTGGTATGCAGCGTTGAGGTTTGTGTCCTGACAATATGAGTAAACTGCTTTTCTGCAGAGAAAGCACTGACGTACTCTTAAAGCACTGAGATACTGGGGCTAACATTTAGTTGCGTGAAGGGATATTTCAGCTGTGGTAGTAACGGAAGGGCTTTAATTCTGGGGTTCATTCCCCCCT
Organism: Fregata magnificens; assembly: GCA_013389945.1. Taxonomy (NCBI): domain Eukaryota; kingdom Metazoa; phylum Chordata; class Aves; order Suliformes; family Fregatidae; genus Fregata; species Fregata magnificens. The sequence goes on along the minus strand of WAAD01025668.1, from coordinate 23,858 downwards.
TTTTCTCAGTGAAAATGAGCACCCCTTTTAGCCATGTTCTGGCTTTTGGAGTGGGAAGGATAGGATGCATTTTTGGGGAGAGAGGGCTCTGGATCAGGTCAGGGGATGCTGCTGTGCTCTGTGTAAAATAGTCCTTTCTGGAACATTAGCTGTACCAAGGTAGTGAAGCTGGGGAGCATGTGTGCAGTGAGTTGGAACTGTACCATGGGAAAAGTGGGTTGTGGAAGAGGGGAGAGGACTGTCCCGTGCGCAGCAGAACAAAGCAAGATGTGCAATATCACACTTCAGTCTTCTCACTGGGTTTAACTTCCTTTCCTCCTCTTCTGATGTTGCAGTCCATGAGTTGGGATTCACTGCTCAGTGTGTTCTTGGAAACTTTGAGAAGCTGAATAAAAATGATGTAAATGAGCAGTCGTGAAACAAGGTTTAGAGCTATTTGGTGCTGCTTAGAGCTGCCAGAGTTCCCTGGTAATCCTAACTTCAGATGATCAGAAATCTGATATGCCACCGTATTATTAAATGTGATAGTCTCTGCCATTTAAAAGCACAGCATTTTAAGTCTCTCTCACTTGAATCCTCTCAACTTTATAAGTGTTGCCTAGTTGAGCTGGCACGTCTTAGAGGAACAACTGAGTTTAATTCTGTCAAAGCACGTACAGGATCAAGTGTCAGGGTTAGTATCTCTGACCATAGAAGATATCTTCTACCATAATGGGGAGAGAGAGGCAGTGCTGCAGTTCATTTGCCTTGTTGGGTGATTTGTCCCAGGGATTTTAGGCGCTGTAATTACCTCTCTCCCTCTTTCAGTGAAAAGGGGCTGTGTTGGAGGGATGCCTTTTTTGCAGCATCCTGATATTCTGGTTGCAAGTCTTTACTCCAAGGACAAAATCTGAGGCTTATTCCTACTTGAAAAGCAACTTACTTGTATGTTGCTGGTGGCTGAAGATGTGGTGTCTAATGCATGATGAGGTCCATGAAGTTTCATTTTGCTTTTGTTGAATTCTTTATGTTAACAAATCATCTCACACTTCCAGAGAAATTTAAACAGAATTGGTACATGATGTAACTAAGTTTTTTAAAAATCCCTACATTATATGTACACCATATTCATCCCAATTGCTGAATTCGCTTCCCATCTCCAGAGCATCAAAAGCTTCGTTTGAAACCCAGAAGAAAGATCTCCTGCTACCCCCGCCACTGCCACCCATGTCTCCTGCATGTCCTGCACCAAAGTCAACCAAGATGTCCCAAAAGAGACCCAGAAGTGAGAGCGGCGAGCTGCTTACCATGGATAACACTGCCAGGAACAAGAGCAACCACAAGGATCCTTTGTTCTCCAAGCACAAGAAAGCGGAGAGAAATCACGCTGAACTGTCAAAGAGCATCAAAGTACGTATCCATTATAACTGGCAGGATGTTTCCTGTGACCGTGGGTGCTATGTGATTCTCTTTAGAAACATGCTCTGAGGATATTAAAAGAAGGAAGATAAACCAGCCACCAGAGAAAGCTCTTTGAAGCCTTTTTGCCCCTTTAATGGCTGTGACCGTATGTTGCTAGCCCGAAAGCCTGTGTTGTAACTTCTCTGCTGACTTTCCATCTGTTTTCATCTCACCAGTGAAACACAGTGAAAAGGGGTGACCATGTAAAAACCAAAGGCAAGAAAATTATGTTTATGGTAGTAACTGTTTCTGACTGTAGGCAACTGCAAGTACAATATTGGTGTAAAAATAAGTGTGTTTACAGAAGGAAAGAGTGGATTGCATAAAAATACGAAGCAAGCAACCTGGGTTTTTGACTGCAACCTGGGTATAAGGTTTTATAGCTTGCTTACAAAATTGTTAATGATCCTTGCAGCTGGATCTTTGCATTTTTGCGTTATAAAATTTAATTATATTGCTGTTTACTAGTGGCTGGGTGTGTGTGGTGTAGGATGTTATCGTGTATGTGTGTGTGTTAAGCCAGACTGTGCCCGCTGTATTAGCTGGCTTCTAACTGCTTGCTTTTTCCTGATAATGTAGTTAGTAATGGAGAATCAGCAATTGCTGTGTGGTTAAGCTGGAAAAAAATGTGAATGGATATTACCTGTTCCTGCCTTGGCCTAGTGGCTGTGAAGAATGTGCTGCTTACAGCCTTACTGCTATCTTAGTCATTGTGCAAGGAAACCTGCTACTTAATTTCTCCATGTTTGGGAAAAGTTTGAATGGTATTAAGCCTTACTAGCAGTCAGGTAAGAAGCCAAGTTTCCATTTACATTACTGGAGGGGGTGCTGGGGAAGAAGGTAAGAAGAGGGGGAGAGCCTGGAGAATAGACTATGCCTGGGACAAATAAACATTTTCTCTTGAAACTTAGGAAAGCCAGGCTTTGGAATTGTTTTAGACATATCTCTCTAACCAGCTTTATCTCTACTCTGTGGTTTTTCAGGGATCTGCAGGGGATGTCACAAATCCTTTCCCAGTGCCTTCTTTGCCAAATGGTACCTCCAAGCCAAGGAGACCTCAACTCAACTTTGAAAAGTAAGTTTTTGTTTTACACCCCTTGTCCATACTTTCTGAAGACACCAGGCAAGGCTGGCCTTGCAGCCACCCTGGCTTCTGCTTGTTAATGAGCACTTCTTTTAGGAGGAAAGAGAGAGGAAGAGATGTCTGGGACCTGCCCTGTACTGCCTTCTCGTGTCTGGGACTTATCCCACCTAACACAAAGCAAAGGTCTCATTAAAACAGTTCTTGGTTTGAGGGAAGCTACTCTAGAAATTAGGTACTTTTTAAATCTGAGAGGAGGTGTCTCTTGTGCCTGTCTACAAGTGATGGCGTTTGATTTGTCTGATTCTTGACAAGTGGCAAACTCCTCTGTGACAGGGTGTTGGGCAGGCAACTGAGTTTTTCTGAGAGGACACGACTCTTTACTGCTCATTTTGTTAGTGCACACGTGGCTGTGTGCCATTTGCATGGTGAATAGATTATCCCAGTGCACAGAAATGTGTGTGGTCCAACTTTATCATCATTTATGTGTTGATTGAGACCAAGACCTGTAGAAGCCTTGGTGACCATCTCTCTTGTAAGCAGATAACTTGAATGCAAGCTCTTTTGGTCTGAGATGAGTGTGTGGTACTGCAAAGTTTACTGTATGTTTCAGTCAAAATGTGTTTGTGGTATTGTACTTAAGGAATGATAGGAGATCCCGTAACTACTATCTTTCCATGGGTGCGAAGAAGTAAACTTGGCTTCATAGTAGCCTAACCTCCAGTGGTTTTTTATTTCAAAATGTAAGTTTTCAATGTTATTCTAACATAATTTTTTTAAGAAATCAATTCATTTTATCTGTGCATTCAGCTGCTGTGTATTTTTGAACATGCAGACAACATTCATTTAGTGACTATTGTAATTGTAATGTGTGTTTGATAAGGCTGTAACAGTCTTACCCAAACAGGATGTTTGGACTCATAGCATCCTCTAGATATGAAGGTAAAATTGATAATTATCCTATCCTTTTTCTCTGTTTTCTGCTTTTCTTCTCTCTGTCCCCAATTCAGACAGCATCCGATGGAATACTACATAGAAGAGGCCAAGAGGCTGAAGCACAAAGCTGATGCAATGGTAAGTCTTGGCCCTGTGCTAGAAATGTTAACCAGATCTTGCATTCAGACCTGGTAACTGAATGCATGTGAGTAAGATTTGCTGGCTAACATTATTTCCGTGCTCCGTACTGGAGTATGTTCAAGTCATATGTGGGGAGGCTGTCTTTATTTGCCAAATGTTCAAACATTTCCCTTTGTTATAAATACATCTAGAGAATATGCCTGCAGAATAGGATTCAGAACTGACATTGTCTGATGTTAGCAGGCCTGTTTGCTTTGCAGAGCTATCACAAAGTCCTTGGAAGATAGGTGGAACAGTTAGTTTTAAGACAGTTTACTCTGAAACATCAGGATCCTGACAGTAATTGTGTCACTGGTGAACAAGACTTGGAAGTGCCCTTTGCAGATGCAATGGGCTTTCTCTGCTATGTGCAGTTTAACAGCATGCATGACAACATATTTTTTTGCTAATTATGGCTCAGTCCAATAACGTACATTTGCTACTTGCCATTTACCTGTGAAAATGAAGTGAGGGAATACTGCAGTGGGAAAGTGCCATCTGCCTCGCACGAGGCAGGCTTCCAAGACCAGACAATAATATCCAAAAAATGGGTAGATAGTAAATTACTCAAGGAAAACATTGAGCAAGAGGAAGAGATAAAAGTAGCCAGAGCACACAAAGCTGATGACTGGGACCATATTAGGGGTTCTGCTGAGAACCCTTTAATTATCACCCAGAGGCCTGACTTGCATCTTTTTCTTTCTTCAAATCCTACCTAACTAGGGAGAAAAAAGAAATTCAGGTACACTTGAGAGAAGTCGTTTTTGTCTTAGTCTAAAAATGAGAATTTTCTTCCCAATAGACCGACAAGACTGGAAAGGCCTTTCAGTACCTAGATGCTGCCCTTTCCTTCATTGAATATGGGATTGCCTTGGAATCGGATGCACCAGCACCAAAATCAGCTTACAGCATATTCAGCGACACCATAGATCTCATCAAGTAAGTGGTTTTCAAAGCATGGTGGTTAGGCAGCATGTTTGGAGGGGAAGGGTTAGTTGCATTGCTTGTTTGCAACTGTGGCAGCTCTGGATTCCCACCGTGCAGCAGAGTTCAGGTTGCTGTACAAGCACGAGGCAGACAGACCATCCAGAGCCACCGGAGACAAATCCTTTGAAAAGTTTCAGCATTGCTCGTCAGAAGAAGTAGGCACCGTGTCCTCCTCAGCATTTGAGCCTTGCAGCTGAGGTACACCAGAGGACGCTGGTTATGACAATCAAGCACATGAAGGAGTTTTTACTTTATCCAGATCTGAAGTTGGTTTTGCATGAGAGCTCAGTAGTGTTTCAGTTAAAAAAAGCAAAGTAACAGTACAGCGTATGGAAGAACAGTTTGTGCCCTGAAGGTCTTGCCGCTTGATTGAAGGCAGATTTTACTGGTTTCTCCCATGTGTCTTTCTACCAGAACGCTTTATTGGGGTTTCTTTTAGCAACCTTCCCCATATAGTTTCACAGCCATAGTAGATGTATGTAGAGAATAGACAGTATGACATATACAGGCAGTGCAACCCAAGGAACCATGTATTGGATAGAAGAGAGACAGGTATCAGGTTATTCATATTGAAATTACAGGTTATGTGAGTGGTTTTGAGAGCTGATTTGACTTCTTGCCTTAGAGCTGAAACAGCTGTCAGGGTTTTTTTGTGATAGACTTCAAACTTTTTAAATAATATTGTTTGCTTTCTAGTCTTGATGGACAGTATTTCCAAGATGCTGTTGTTGCTTTGTTTTCAAAAATGAGATTTGCTTGTTTGTTTTTTGCCAAAAGAAACATTTCCACTAAGACGTCTGTCTTGTCCGGAAACACTTGAGTTAATATTTCACCTTCAGTAACAGGGGCACCTCTTCTGGGCCCCAGGCCTGTAGGTGGCCCACAGGGGGCATCTACTTGTAGGGATGTTGCCCATTAATCAGTGGAAGAGGAGAGTGAGTCGCATAAGGGGCCACATCTGTTCCCGCTGAGTGGAGAACAAGGCATTTTGAGACACAGTCCTCTGCTCAAGATCATACAAAGCACTCGGTGCCAGGACTAAGGGCAGGTTTCCTGACTTTCGGACCGGTGTTTGACATAACAGCATGCAATGCCGGTTTTTCATAAACAGTGGAACTTCAGAGCACTGATGGCTGACAAGATTCTGTTTATTTTATTTCCTTAGATTCATCATGACATTGAAATCCTTTACGGACTCCTCAGCATCTTCACATGAAAAAATCTTTGCCATATTATGGTGCGTAACTGTTTGTCTGGGCCTTCATATTCCGTTTTTAGACTTGATAGAGTGAAAGACCCATTACTTTCAGGGGCAAAGGAATGAGTTAAATGGGAATCAGAGTTCTGCAAGGAAAAAAAACACAATGTAAAAACTAGAATGAACTGGAACATCTCTAAAGTGAGCTGAGATATCATAAGGGACCACATGTGGAAGGCACAGGCTCTAAAATTTGATCTGCTGGTAACTTGAGAGCACATGAGGGCTTTCACCTAAGGTGAAAGAATGTGATTTGGCTGCCCATGTTTGAGCCGTGTAACTGAAGCTGTAGCTGAACATAGCTGAGGCACTTCTGGATGGGGGCTTGCTCAGCCTGTGGCACCTACAAGAGGCTGGGCACCTGTTTATATAAAAGACCAGACATGGCCCTTCCTCGTTTTTTATTTTTTCCCTTGTGATTTTTTCACAGAGTCTTTTTTTTTAGGATGAGCAGAAGGAGGAGAAATTCTGAGCTTTCTTGACTTTGCAGTACAGCTCATGTGTGCCTGCCGCCATCCCACAAGGCTGATGACTGCTGAGCAGGCAGCAGCGAGCATGAACACTGACGCTTGGGTGTGTTTCTGTTCACAGCATGCGCTGCCAGTCCATTCTGCACATGGCAATGTTCCGTTACAAAAAAGACACTGCAATAAAGTATTCCAGGATCCTGAATGACCACTTCAAGGTAGGGTGCACGTATTACTAAGCTGCCAGCTGGATGGCTGCGGTAGTTACTGATGTCAGCTGAATAGCGCAAACGTAACAAGAGTTCTGTTCCTTACTGCAGAGTTCTTCCAGATTAACACAAGCACCTTCTCCGTGTGTTGCAAGGTAAGATTTAAAAATACGTACGTTGTAATGTGTCTATAAGGGTGTGAGTGAAAACAGTAGCCGGAGTATTTGAGTTGCAAGCTGCATTTGAGAGTGCCTCACCACTCGCTCTTTCTTGCCACGTGAAATCATACTGTTGGGGGGCATGAGTATGTTTCTGCTCTCTCTTTCCTGTCTTTTTTTTGTTGGAAAGGGGTTTGGTTTTTTTGTTACGAGGTCCGGAGTTACCGCATATCAAGCAGAGCAGTTCTCCACCAGAGAAGCAGGTCAGAGGAGCAAGGAAGGTATCATCACTATGCTGTTTCAGAGCCCCTGTTGTTGTCATCTTTGTTCTGTTAGACATTCTTTGAGACTTAATGGGATAGCATCCCCCATCTCCCTGGCCACTGTCCAGTAGGGTTATGCCTTCACCCTGTGGCAGCATAACTTTGAGGTGATACTTTAATATTTTTCTCTTTAGCTCAGTCACCAATTAAGAAAAAGAAACTAATTTTCTAATTTGTGAGTTGTGGAGCATTTTGTCCTTTCTGTGTATCTGCAGCAGTGTAGCTGTGTATGTGGCAGCAAAAGTAAAAGGCAAGCTGTCACATAACAGTGTTTGACCCGATGCCCAGCAGACTGGGCCTGTGTTTTAATGACAGTGAGTAAGAAAGAGTTTTTCTGTGTACTGTGGTAATTGCATTTGGCAGATAGCTGCCCAGCTCCACGTCTGTCCCTTTTACACTCTGCGGTTGAGAGAGGATTGTTTGGCCTTTAATAGTGATGCTGAAATTCCAGTTATTTTTCTGCCACCTTGCACAGTATAGTTTATTAGAAAGTAAATGGTCTCCCAAGAGCAGTGGTGGAAGCCCTCTCATACCAGTGACTAAAATTAGGTTGGGTGAAGTGGTGGGGGTGAAGCGATGTGGTGAAGCCAGCCTGTGTCTGGAAGGTGGGCAGCTGACAGCATTTAGCTTCCCTAGGTCTATAAATAAGTGTGTGTAGGCTGACCTAGCTGCTTTGACTAGCTGTCAGAAAGCTCCAGCCTCCAAAGGTGGGGAGCTTCAGCATGCCTGAAATGGAAGTCATTAGGAAAAAACACTTAGATAATCTGGTGAAGGCTTCCACAGGTAGTTGTAGATTTTGGAAGGTGGATGGGTGGCCCTTCCTGATGTCTGGTCCTGCATTTTCTTTTGTCAAGAAGAGTCCTTAGAGTCGCAAATCACTTCAAGAACCTTGGCCTTGCACTCGAAGGACAATTACTTGTTACGTAGCTGAACACATCTCAGTTTTCAGCACTCCACTCCATACTGCAGGCCTGGATGACACCGGATAGCTCCTGGCGTAAGGTAGTCTTGTGGCAAGACTTTTAACTCTGAAATTAAACGTTGCTGATGGTGTTTCTTTCTCCTGTAGAAGCACAGGCATGCCTTCTCCTCTTTCTCCAATGCCCTCTCCTGCCAGTTCTGTGAGTTCTCAGCCAGGATCAAATGCTAGCAACTGCAGTGGCAACAGCATTGGCTCTTCAATCACTGTCCCCTGTAATATCCCAAGCATCACCTCTTCCTACGTCAACATCACTTCCTATATCCTCTATGCGTATGATATTTGGGAACAGGCTGATGCACTGGCCAGGAAGAATAAGGGTAAGTTTTAGCCCTGTGGCTTTTCTGTCTTATGTGTTGTGTTTATGTGTATGTACTTGCTTAAATCCTAACACTCAGTGTAGCAAACACCATACCTGAAGATCAAAGCATTAAATATGTTGAAATAGACAGCTATGGCATATTGGCAGGTTATCGGCAGAGATGATTGATGGTGATATATTGATGAGTGTTCCAATTAAAAGGTTGTCTTCGCATCCTCAAATGCCTAAGAGCTAAGGGATGAGGGTATCAAGTGCAGGAAACCAGCCAACTCACTTCATGGTAACACAAGAAGCATAAGGGGTTTTTTTCTGTTTGTTTTTCCCTTTGGGGCCAGTAGCCTTGTGTTTTAGTTTGTTTGTCAAACTTCCAGGTATTTTTGTCTTGAAAACAGAGAAGCTGAGCAGCACTTGAGTTGGAGTCCTTGCTGGGCATGTGACCAGTATTTGCCAGTGGCATTTGCTAAAATTGCTGCTACTTTTTTTAATTTTACAGTTTGGTTGTTAAAAATGTGGTATTGTCCTGTGGTACAAGCGGCGGTGAATAAGCAAAAGCCATCCCACGTGGCATTTGCAGCATCATTTTTCATAAAACACAATGTTTTGTGAGCTGCTGTGGGCAAAGGGATGTATTGCCATGATCTGTTGGCAAACTCACGAAAGAAAATAAGCACGATGTGCCTGGCTGAATTGTTGGAAGGCTGTAAAAATACTCACACTAATGAGGCAGTTGCTGAAATTCAAAAGGCTTTGCAAGTCACCTTTGAATAAAGTAACTCCAGTTGTTGGCTGTCCTCTGAGCAAATCTGTGCTCGCAGCAGCAATTCATGTATAGTGTTTTGGATTATATCCTCAAAAGGCTGATAAAAGACTGTCACATAGAAGGAGCAGTGGATGCTGCTGGTAAGCCAGAGGAATGAGTCATGGAGAAAAACCTGTGGGAGGGCAGCCTGAGCACAATCTTGTATTAATCAAGACTAAATTCAAAACCTGCTCTGTGTTGCCGTTTTAATGTAGGGGAATGATGACTGGGGTAGTAAATACTCCTGAGGGAGTGGATCTGTGCAGGGGAACAGTAAATACTCATGTAGGCTTGGCAGTTGTTGCTGTTCAGGACAGTGGAGGAGTTTCAGAACTGGAACTTGTTGATATTCAGCGTAACATACAGATGATAAGAGGTACAGAGAGTGAGTACATAAAACTAAAAAAAAAAAAAAAAAAGGCTACATCCTTGATTCTTTTATGCAATTCATAGGGCGTAAGAAGAGGAAAGAGCAGTGGCCTTTCAGCTATTGAGTTCCCTTAAACAGGGAAGTCATAAGTTAGTGGAAAGCAGTTAGTTGTAACTGATGTCTAAGTCACTTGTGCAGAGCTGAAGTGCTTTCTGGTGGGTCCACAACCAGGTGCTTCCAGCGCAGGACCCAGCTCCTCGCTGTAATTCAGAGCAGCACCATGGATCACGGGGCTGTAACGGGATGTCTTCTGGCCTCTGATCTCCCACAGCGAGGACAAGCTGAGGTTGCATGTGTGCATGTGAAGTCCCTCTCCTTTCACACGGTGCTGTGGTCACAGATCAGATGTGTTCTATTTGTTCAGGCAGGGGGTTTGGACTCCTTGTCTCTGCTTACAGCTCTTCTGTTCCCCATGGAGGGAATGGATACCCATTTTGTAAACAAAAGCAGGAAAATCAGTGGAAATGTGTTCTCTGCTTCTGAATCGGGAAGTATTAGAATGAAAGCGTTGTGTTCTCTGCTTCTGAAGCGTTCCTTGCACAGCCAGGCAGAAATTTTCAGCCTCCAGGTTCAATGTTCATGTGTAAAAAAGGAGAGCTGAGAATGGTCAGTTTCTGAAAAGGTACCTGGCAAGACGGTTGAGGCTGGAGGGACAGAGGGACTGGAACGAGCCCATGTCACTGAAAGGCAGGTCATGCAGGAATGTCTTGGAAAGGTGACTAGAAAGAAATAGGCGTGATAATTTCCCGTAACTCGCTGTCACCTGCACAGGTGATTGCCAGCACAGAGCAGGGCGTGCAGCCTGCCGGCACCTCCTGGCAGGTTCAGATATGCTGCAAAATCCATCTCCTGCCCATGTGGGAGGAGGAGCACAGTGCCTGAAGTTGGTGGCAGGATAGGAGGACTCTGTTAAATCTGCCTGACGTGCCCAGCTATAAGCTATAAGCAACCCAAATCAGCAAGCTATACAAATTTTGAAACCTGTTCAGTTGAGAAAACATGATGTCTCCAACGTTTGAGGATGGATGAAGGAAAGGGACCAGTCCGATGACAGCTGTGTGTGCTGTGTGTGATGTGGGCATCGCTCAGGAAGACGCCCAAATTTTGGCCTGTTTAAAATCTGGGGGAAGCACGCGGTAGGGACTGGGGTGTGAGCACCCAAACTTTTGCCCACCTACCATGGAGTCTCAGTGTCCTTTTAAAGCCAGCCCTTGGGGAGGCGGTTCAGTGTGTGTATACGTGTGTGAGTGCGTTTTCTTCTCACGTGCCCTGCCTCGTGTGCTTGTTACGCTTCCCAGCCTTCTAATATTGTTGAGCTCTCTGCATTAACAATGTGTTTAACGGGACTTGCCGGCTGACAGTGTGCTGCTGTTGTCACTCCTTGCTGTCCCCTCACTTGTCAGACATGCCTGTTGTGTGAAACCAACCAAATGTTTTCTCTCTCCCTCCCCTTTTTCCAGAGTTTTTTGCTGAACTCAGCACAGCGACGTGCGCTCTGGCACTGAACAGTAGCATGACTGAACTGGTACACTACACTAGACAGGGTTTACAGTGGCTGAGACTGGAAACAAATACGCCTTAACTGGTGCTCAAGGTGGTTAAGTACCTTGAACTTTTTTGCACTTTCGAAGCCTCAGAAACAGTCTGACTTGTTGAATTGTTGGATACAAAGCGCCTGCAAGGGAAAATAAATCAAGGTGGAAGGAATCTGGTTACACTGGAAAAACTTTGAACTGTGTTTTTAGGGTAGCACTTTGCTGCCTTGAAAAAGAAGAGATGGAGGAAAGCCTCAGCATTGATGGCACCTTCCTTTAAAACGACGAAGTGCAATGAATTGTCTGAATGGCTCAATGTGTTGATGGTCTATAAACATTTCTATTGCGAATAACCAGCAGGACAATAATCACACATGAAGAAGTGCCGACAAGAAGGAAATCTGCCTCCAGAGGTTATTATGCAACATCCCACAGTCTGCAACAGTTGTGTGCCCGGAAGACATGTCAGAGAAGTGTTTTTGCAAGCACGGATGCAATCTTTGGTGTCTTTGTTCCTCAGATGGCAAGTAGCAACCTCACCAGCACCGAACAGCATTGTGTTACAATAAAAACAGCAAAGTGGTCTGCGTTGCCTGCTTTCCAACCTCACGCTCTTGCATTTGTCAGCCAGCTGCTGTCCTGAGAATCGGGGGAAGCCACTGCCTTCAGTGCTGCAAGTTCACTTTTTAAGTCATGGCTGCTTTGGTCCTCCTCCTTGCCATGCACTCACGCACACACGTGCCCTTAGCACTCGAACTATGTTACTTAGGGTCTTGCTCGGTTTAAGCCTTGTAAGCCAAACACAGTTGGGGTGGCAAAATGACCAGGTGTGGTTGGAAACAGCTCTGCCTCTCTTCTGCGGTGGAGGGACGTCACTCACACCGAGGAGTCCTTGTCCGGTTGCTTTTTGTCATTTCGATGGGTGAGGGTGGACAGCTGTACTGGGCCACTGTGATTGCTTGGACATTGTTCTGAGTCTGAGAACTTACATAGGAGGAATTGCTTCTGTTTAAGGAGGGACTAAGTGACTGAATGTGGAACATAAGACATATTTGCATTTGGATATTTGCCTGCAACCGTTACTGGTCTCAGTGAATATCTGAGAGCAGGATTTGGTACAAAAGTAGGGCATCCTTCATGTGGGAGACAACTCGTGCTCTTTCTCAGCCAAACTGCAGGATGGGCCCAGCAACTTAGAAATCTGTCAAGGGAACACAAAAAGGAATAATTAGCTGTTTGCAAGCATTTTTTCATTGTCAGGAGCTGCATTTTTGAAATTGCGATTTTGCAGGTGACAGTAACAGTGAAGGCAGCATCCGCGACATTCGTGTATTCAGTAAGATGACACCCTTCTCTACCCAAAGATTTCCTGTTGTGTGACAGCAGCGTCCTGCTATCCTCGTATTTAATAGTGTGCCTTAGCTCTCTGGTCCCCTCTCGCATCCCTCGCCCTATCTCTGACAGACCCGTGGGAGTGGCGAAGAGAAGGATGGTATCCCAAAATAATTGTGCTTACAGGAAAGAATTAGCTCCCTTTTCCACGTAATTTCAGGATGGAGGAACAGGTCTGCACGCGTGCAGCGGTACCCCCTTTGTAAAATACCTGCTCATGGCTTTGAGGCTCACGAAAATGGACAGTAAATACACATCAGCAGAAGGTCTGCATTTCCAAAAGTAGTTCCTGTAGAAATGGCCCCTGCCATGGGGAAGCCTGGAGTCATCTTGCCTCTGGGAGGAGCTGGCGGGAGTGTGCTGCGGCTCTACCCTAGTCCCAAGCACAAGGGAGCTCTCCTCTCACATCCCCTGGCAGCGCAGGACTGCTAGGATCCTGGCTGGGTCTTCTCGCACCTTCAAGGGACTGTCCTTTTATGTTCACTTTATTAAAAGCCTTAGTGCATTTCAGGGATAAGCTGTCCTAACCAGTGGAAGGAAGGTCCATGTTCCCCCCTCCCCGTTTTACCTATCAAACTTTGCTTGTGCTCCTCCTCCCTGGAGGAGCGACTGCTCTGAGTAAGCCAGGGACAGAGAGAGGCTCAGCGTTAACTGTTTTGTTCTCAGGAAGCGCGGGGATGGTCAGCCGGCCTGAGGGCTTGACGTGCACTTTGGAGCTCGTTTCCAGACTGGTGGGTCGATGCCTTCTTCTGACTTTGTTCTCAAACAAAGCTAGTTTTAGGATCACCAGCTGAGGAGGAGGAAGGAAGGAAGAAAGCTTTATTGAACCTGAAAACAGTTGTGGGAGTCTGCAAGAACCGTAGCAGAGTGTTAGGGGTAAGCGTGAGGTGAAACCGGGACACGGTCATCCCGGTACTTGCATTTTGTGTACACCCATCTCCCTCCCTGCTGCCAGGCCAGGTTCCCATCAGAGAGCCGCTTGCTCACAGCTTGCCCGCCCCGGAGCGGACCGCCTGCTGCAACCCACGAGGCAGGGCGTGCGGCTGCCCTGATCCTGCATCCAGCTTGGTGCAGCTCGTGGGTGCACCAGGTCCTGTCCTCGCCTGCCTTTTGGGCATTTTGCTGCCCAGATAGTGGTAATCTGTTGCCCTGCTCCTAGGAAAGCTCACGCAAGGGTGTCAGGCAGGCAAAGTTGGTAAGAAGACACCCGGTGAAGGCAGATGAACGACTGGCATTTGCTTCTTTACAGCTGGCAGCACATGCTCTGCTACCGTGCAGAGGTGGTCGTGCAAGGGCTGTTCCCGCTCCCAGGGCAAACTACCCTGGGCTTCGGAGGAAATGAGATCACGGGCAGTTTGTGTCACACGCCTGTGGGGAGCTATTTGGGGGGTCTCATTTCAAAAGTGATCTGTGGAAGCATCAGTACCAAGCTACATAGCAGGAAGCTATGTTTTGTTTCAGGTCATGGAGAAGACTGTTTAAATAATAGGTAATTTTTAAAAAGCCATCATATTTCAACCTTGAGCCAGGTCAGAGGCCTGCAAAGGGTTAGGAAAGATGCTCATCGTTTTCACTTGGGCCTGTTCATGCCTTTAAAAAAAAAAAACAAAAAAACCAAAACAAAACAAAAAAAACCCCACAAAAACCCACCAAAACCCAACCCAAAACATAAGTGGAGGAAATAGCATTTGCCATTAGGAAACAAAACCATGCATCCAAGGAAAAACAGAGGTGATGGTTGAGTCCCAGAAGGAGAGGAGGCAGCTATGGTGGCAAAGCAGCATCATTTTGATGCAATATTTATTTAGAAGAAATAATACATGTGCTGAAATTGTGAAATGTTCTATTTTTAAGATGCCATTTATTTAATAGTTGAAAAACCCCACTTACATGGAGATAGAGATCTCTTCTGTAACTGAAAGTCAAAGTCTGACTGCAATGTCCTTGTTTTTGGTTTTGTCCTCTCCCCTGCCTCTTGGTTCCCCATTATAAATCTGTACATCTTAAACTTATTTTGGGGATGTATGTCCCTCTTGTAAATAACTTTTTCTGCCCTGTGTGTGATGGAGTTTCCGAGATGGTTGATTCATTCATATGGGGAAATAAACAATAAATGAAGTAGCCTATTTGTTATGAGTTGTTGCAAGAGTCCTCGTGTTCTCAGCTTCTTGTAGAGAAATTGTAATTTGCCTTTTCTCTCTGAATGGTCTTAGTGTTTCCCTTCTGAATGAGGTTGAAGTATGAATTTTTGTACTAGAAGTCTCTGTTTCAATTACTCCTCTGTTTATAGCCCCTTGCCCTTTCCTTTAGGAACAAGAACGGCTGCAAATCTAGATGCTCAGAGTGGCAAGAGGTTCATGACTCAAGACATCTGCCTCCTGTCCTCCCAAAACAGATTCAGGGAAGACTGTGCTGGGGTCAGCCACTGACAACCAGCAGAGCCTGGCTGTGAGTGCTTGCTGACAGGAAAATCCCATGGGTTGGTTTCATGCAGTCAAACAAGTTAAATAAGAAAACAAGGAGACAAGGCACAGAAATGGTGGTTGAAGCGTACTGCTCCGCGTTTGCCACAAAGGTGCTGCAGGGCTCGGCACCGGGAGGAGGGTCTGCTCAGGTCTAGTTCACAGACGTTTCTGAAGTGCTGCGAGGAGGATTTCCCCCGGGGAATCCCGCAGGATTTCATGCCCTGTGGTAGCTCTGCTTCTCTTTGGTTGTGCAAGGTGATCCCTTTGCAATGGCCTTAAACTTCTTGTTTGGGACTTTTCCCACTTTTTGTTTTATGTCAGGCAATGTAACTGTTCCTTGGAAGAATGATTTTTGCATCTCTCTATGCACTATTGTGATATAATTTGTGTGTATAATTCAGGTCCTTTCTGCAACAGGCATTGCACCTAAGATGTTTGCCAATAACGGATGTGGTTTTCTAATGTAATATGTACATTGTAGAGGATACTGAAACCTGTTTTAATACCCAGCAGATATGTTGCTGTTACAGATGTTGTATATAGAAATGTAGACTTGTTTTGGGGGTCAATGCACTTTTTCATTGCATGCTTAAAATCCCAATGGCAAAATCAGTATTGAAGTAAGAATAAAAGGAAAAAATATCAGTTAGTCAAAAAAAAAGAAATGTGAAACATCTGCAGATGAGCATTTGGTGGGATTTTTAGCTACAGACGAGACAGGGGGAGCCTGGTGGTGCGTTTGCTTAGGCGAGGTGGGACTGGGACTCAGTTCACTGCCATCCATTAGTGTTTCAAGTGGCGTGAAACCAGGTCGGCCCCAGGCTGGTTGCCAGATGCATGAAGGGTAAGAAAAGAGCATGGGAAGATAGCTTGTGGTTGTGGCCGTACATATGTGGATTAAGCGTATGGGAATTTCGTTCTGGTTTCGGTGGGGTGTGAGGGGTAGTTGGGACACGGGCTGTCCTGTCTGCTGGCCAGGGTGGAGCTGCTTTTCCTGGGTCATTCGCATCCTCTGTCCCACCATTTCCTTCCCCCTCGCACCCCAAAAGGTATGTTTCCCACACTCCTTGCTTGGGGCAAAAGCAAGGAGGGTTAGTTTCGGAGGTGGGATGGAGATGGGGAGCGGAAGGAGGGATGCATTGGAAGGAGGTGCGGCGTGCTGGCGGGGAGGTGCGACGTGCTGGCGGGGAGGTCATCCAAAAGCCAGGGAGGAAGAAGGGGGAGCAGGAGGCCGCGGAGCCGCAGCAGGCATCAACTGCCCCGCTCAGCTTTCTGCCCAGGGCAGCAGCCCCCCTGGGCTAAACCAGCCAAAAACATTTTGTGGTCGTTTACCAATAATATTTTGTTGTTGTTGTTGTTTGTTTATTGAGCCTTTATTGACCAAACCTAATTTTGCAACCATGTTTAATTTATTTTGAGATTTGTTATACATTATAGATTAGCTTGCTTTCTCTCTTTGGCTTGGCTTACCCTTTTCAAAGACAAATGTTATTTTTGGCAAAACAGCTGCCTTAAAGTTGATTGCAGTTTCTCAGCCCTACGCTGCCCTCCAAACACTAAAATAGCCTGTTGGCAGCCTGTGCTTTCTTTATATTAATTGCACTTTCAGTAACCCCTGTCACTACCCGAAACCAACAGTGTTCCTGGGCCGTCATCAGCATTTCTGAATGTGTTTCTGTAAACTTTGTGTTCCTGAAGTGAGGACTTGTGCATGTTTCAACAGCAGCATGCGATTACTGCTGTTTTACAATGTGTTTTGTCAAGGTACAGGGTTCCTGGAATTCCCCCTGGGTTTTTCTCCTCTCCTGCTCAGTATTGCTGAAGTTAAGGTTTTCTTTGGGTCCAACGTTTCACATCGTAGCAATACGGCAATGTTGTCCGCTTCTGTTGAGCCAGCAAAACTGCATCCCAACCGATAGCTTTTTTCCTGTTCTCTTTCAGTATTTGAAGGCGTGTGTCAGCCTGTATGTGGTCTGTGGCAGCAGACAGGTATTTCTGAAAGTTGCTCCAACCTGCGCACCTTTTTGCTTGTTACACATGAGGTGCAGCAAGCTCTGAACTTGCTCGTGAGCTCTCCTTGCTGTTCAGGGAAGAGCTAGTTAGGATTCGGGGTCAGGCTTTTGCTTTGTCTTGTTTTTCCAGAGGGCCCTGGGAAGTGAGGGTGAGTGAGATGCAATCTGCAAAGCAGGGCAGGAGCTGAAGGTTTCGTGAGTGGCGTTTTCTTTGTGACATGAATGCGTACAGGAGTGCTGTGGGCGCTGGCAGGGCTCGTGTCATCAGGTCTCCGGGCAGCACGTGAATCGTGGCACGCTGGTCAAGCTGCTGCCCGCCTGCGCAGCTGCCAGCCACCCTCTCCTTGCATTTCTGGGTCGTTTCTGTGGGATTTCTATTTCAACTGTTATCATATAGGGTTGGATTTTTTTCTTTTTTTTACCCCACTTTACTCATTATTTTAGAGCGTAAATAAAATCTGCAATTCTCAGTGAAAACGTCCTTAAAAAGTAACTGTCAGGTTTCCTGAACATGGAACATTGGTCTTAAATCTGTTAAATGGTCCTTATCCCTTGGGGAGCGATGCACCAGTCTTCCCTCTCACAGCAGCTCTTCACGTGCTGGGACACAGCAATTGGCCTGGGCTCAGGAGAGGCGCGATGTCTTAGAGCCCCACAGAGAAATGAGGATGCCAAACCTCTTGCAAAATGGAGCCTCCAGTGGGAAAAGATGTGCAAATAAGCGAGGGGAGGAGACTGATGTGTTTGACTTCAGCACTGAATCTGCACTCGGAGGCTTCTGTGAATAAGAAATAGCTGCCTTTTATAGTCCTTGAAAAAGACAAAAACCAGATCTGTGATACAGCTTAAAAAAAAAAAAAAAAAAAAAGCTAAAAAAAATCTCTCCAAAGAAATTGTGCTACAGATCTTTTGTTTGTTTGTCTTCTGTACTGGGGATGAATTGCTGCGTGTGTGTGTGTGTGTGTATATATATATATAAACAAAATTAAAACATGAATTTTGACTTGCTTGTCTTCAAGTTCTTCAGATAAAAGAGATGTTGGTTAAAATTGTAAAGATGAAATTAAAAACAGGCCGCCTGGGGAGGGGGAATTTCTTGTTTTGCTGATCTGAAGCTGGGATGTCTCAACCTCCCCTGTGCTCTGCTCACTCACAGTTGTACAAGCACAGCCCCTGGGTGCGGCTTTGCTCGGAGGTGTGGGTTGATGTGGCTGTGCAATGTGTGATTGTGCCACGCATCTTCCTTGGTATGTGGTTGAATTTCGTGAAATATTCAACAGCACGAACTTGCCACTGTCTTCACCTCATTGCCACCTTTTGAGGGAAGATATCAAAATGGTGTGTTTTCAAGTTTTTTAACCTTGAAGTTTGAAATTCAGGTGTCCATCCTGATGAGATTGCGATGCTGCAATTCATTTGTAAGTACTACTTCGGCAAAATATTCAAGCATGTTTCCAAATGCCATTTATTTTGCCTGAGACTGGGGCATGTTTTACTGGGTCAAGTGTCCTCAGGAGCTCTGGATACCTGGTAAATATGTATTTCCCTTTTTTCCTCTCTCCTAATGACTACATGCATAGTAGTCCGATGCTGCCTCTGTCTTTTGGTTGATAACATGAAAAAGAAGACAGAATTAGTCTTCTGTTTTACCGGTTCATTTTGTCTGACAGCTTTGACCTTCTTTTAGTGAGGAAAACTTTAAGGATGGTAACTAACCTTCCGCTAAAAACCAGTCATCAGAGGGTGTGAATCGGCACCACACACATGCAGAGGGACGAATCTCAGCCTGACCCCAAGGGGCTGGAGATATCAGCTCCGCAGCTCAGAGGTCATGATGAGGGCTAACGACTCCAGCAGGGCTGTGCTGTGTGTTTCTGTGGCCGCGGGCTTTACAGAGCAGGGCAAGTGTATGCCCCCATCAGCTTTCCTTTCTTCCGCTGTGACAGGCTCCGGTCGAGGGAGTGTTGGCATGCCTTAGAGCAGTGTTGGTTCCAAGGTGAAATGGGCTTCGTCTGAAAGCCAAAGTGCATGTGTGTGCAGGCGCTGCAAGCAGGAAAAGGGTGCGTGGAGCAAAGGGGCTGGCCCTTGGGGGAGCATGGAGTTGTAGGTCTTTGGTGGTAATTAGGTAAGATGGGTTATGGTTAGCTGACCTAGGAGTGCTCCAGCAACCCATGTTGGGTGGGGAGTGATAAAAAGCAAGGAAACCAGCTGGGGGGAAGCAGAGCCAGGTGTGAGGGGCTGGGAAAGGAAGAGGGGAGAGAGAGAGAGAGAGAGAGAGAGGCATGGCGGTCTCTTGGAGGTAGAAGGAAGACCTTGGGAACCAAACAGCAATAACGAAAGCAGCTAGGATGTCCACTGAGGATGGGAAGAAAGAAGGGCTGCTTGGCTCTGCTGTTCCATTCCTGTCCTTTCTGTCCTGCATTGACCAAGATTTTGGCTGGGGAGCTGGCAGCCCCTCGTACAAAAGAAAATTGAGAAGTGGGAGGAGAAAGTTGCCATATGGCATTATGTGCGATGACAACATGACATCTAAATGCAATCATCTTGGCAGCTGTAATGTGCTGTTTGTTTCATCTGGCGGCTGTTCAGTTGGAGATCTGACTTGGACTGTGTCAGAACAGTGCATGGATTTGCAATTACTTTCTCCCAGCAGCCCGTGCTGAGTTAGGTGTGCTGACTTGCACTGTCTTATGTTTTTTCTTTCTTGGAAAGTGTGTGTAGGGAAAGATAATTTGCTTACGATTCTTGGCCCGAGTTAAGTCTTACCCGTCAAGCAAATGAAGGCACAAAAATGTTTCTTGTTGGCTGTGTAACCAGAGCCATGCCTTGCTGCCATTCCCGGGAACAGCTATAGCTGCATAGTTGCGGGCTTAGAGTATTAATTTTCAGGACCGTTAATTTAATAAGCATCAGAGAAATTCTCCTGTGGGACGCTGCCAGGTAGCAGGGATGCTTCAGAAGCCAGCCAGGCAGCCATAGCCACGCGTGCATTCTCTCTGCAGACACACTGCAGCCCGGTGCACGTGTGTCTTATCTCTGTCAGGATGCTGGCTGCCGCACCACCTAACGTAGATTGCGTGCACTCATTGAAAGACTGAGTCATCGTTTCGGTGGAATGCTTACGGCAGGTATGTATTTGCACGGGCTTTTTGCTTGAAGTGATGGGACACGACAACCCCTGCAGACCAGACAAGTCAGATGGCAGAAATGACATAGCTGCCTGTTGACTTTTGTGTGTGTGTGTGTGTGTGTGTGTGGTGGAACAGCTTTAAAATGAAACTGTCTGGAATCCAAGGAATTGCTTTAAAATGCCGTGAAGTGGCAGCAACACCAACCTTGCTGACAGAGCCAGGAAAGAATTACAAATACAAGTTTCATCTCCTGGCTAGGAGTGCTTTATTTGCTGCCAGTTCCAGTCGAGAGAACATGCAAAGGTTTAGAAAACAAATACAGATGTGGTGAAAGCAGCCAGCAAAAAATTGAAGTTGAGCATCTGGAATAAAGTACTTGGATTTGCAAAACTGTGCACTGCCGTGATGCTGAAAATAGTTTTAAAAGCAGTTTCAGCCTAAATGAAGATAGAAAGCCCCATTTAACTGTGGGAGTAATGTGGAGTTATGGACTTTCCAGGCATTTGTTCTAATTAAGGGTGAACAGGTTAATTGGCTGAATTTTTATCGCCTGATGACAACTTGTTTGTAAAATGAATCTCAGCGTTATTTGGTATCGGAGCCGTGGCGCCATCATACTGAGCATCCTGCAGCTGCCTCAGCAGACAGAGCGGACACGCAGCAAATGAGGTAAACGCAACCGCTTCTGTTTCTCATTGTGGTTCATGGCAGTTACATTGGGCTGGAGTTGCTGGGAAGCTGCGCAATCAGTGTTGCATTCTGAGCACTCAATTTTATCTTTAACAAACCTTTATCTACTCAGGAGTTTCCCTGAGTTGGCAAGGCCTGCTCCCCATTCCTCAGTGTTTGCTGTTTGTAGATGGTTTTGTCTGTTGATGTGATTTTTCTCATGCAGCTTGTTTCCAACTCCTAGAAGAGATGGAATCACTCCAGGGTCAAAATGTTGCTGCAGATGGAGGTAAGACACAGAACTGAGGTCGTGCAGTCGGGATGCAGAAAGGCAGCCTGATTTTGGGTAAGTGCACACAAAAGTTCAGAGCAGCAAAGTGATCTTGTAAAATTTCCTGGGGCTTTGATAGCCTTATTGCTGCTGACTGTCTGCATCTCTATTGCTAGCACTTGAATGCAGTTGGATCAAACATAGAGGAAGAGGCTGTTCAGCCCAAGTGTTGGTTTCAGAATCTGCTGCCGGTCATGCTGGTGGTAATTGTGCTTTTATTTAATTACCTTCCCACTGCTCTAAAAAAAGAAGTCTGTTACCAGATCACGAGCAAGAGAAATTCCTTAGTTTTGATGAATAAATTGCTTTTGACGTGTTCAGTCTGCCTTATGTGCGTGCATGCTACAAGGGTTAACAACACTGATGCTGGAATAACTGCCCCCAAATCCCACCGCACCTGAAAGAAGATCCCAGAGACAGACGCGGGATCCCTCCAGCGCCTGGCTGGGATCATTGTTACCTCCTGCTTCTGTGCAGCAGCTGGAGGCCGTTGGTTGATTGCCTGTTGCATAAATACACGGTGTGCGCAAAGCCCTCTGCGAAGGCTTGGTTATTTGCAAGGCTGCATCCCCCTCTACAGGCGGACGTTTCAGTGAAATCATTTTCTCTCAGGCAGTGTTCAAACAGGAAGAAAGTCTGTAGTCTTTCTGGTGGGACTAAGAGTGCATGCATATATTTTGTTTGCATTTTAAAATATGCAAGTAGGATGTGCATTGCCTTCTAAAGTCTTCTGTCCACATCTGAATATTTTAGCAGGATGTCTAATCCAAACAGTTTTACTGCAAGCATGGCTCTATTAGGAATGAGATACCTTTGGGGAAGAGCAATATTAAAAAGTGTTCAAAGCTGTGAAAGTATCACCAAATTCTCGCAATCCCCTTTGAACGTAAATAATAAGGTATGAATTAAAGATTATTTTGAAAGGACATATTTTACAAAATTGAAATAAACACTAATACATGCAAGATCCTTGCATCATCGTGGTGTTATGGCATGTCCTGAAAAAATACAATCAAAAATTACTATTTTAATGTAGCAATCGGAAATCTAATTTAAAGGAAAATCTTTGTCTTGTATTGATCTTCCATCCATAAAAGTGCTCAGACTAAAATTTCCTGAAGACAAACATGGCTGTGGGTGGCACAGCAGATCACAGAATCACAGAATGGTTGGGGTTGGAAGGGACCTCTGGAGATCATCTTGTCCAACCCCCCTGCTTGAGCAGGTATGCCTAGAGCAAGGGTGCACAGGACCGCGTCCAAGCAGGTTTTGAATATTTCCAGAGAAGGAGACTCCACAACCTCTCTGGGCAGCCTGTTCCAGTGCTCTGTCACCCTCACAGGAAAGAGTTTTTTTCTCATGTTCAGGTGGAACTTCCTCTGTTCCAATTTACGCCCATTGCCCCTTGTCCTGTCACTGAGCACCACTGAGAAGAGTCTGGCCCCCATCCTCTTGACACCCACCCTTCAGATATTTGTAAGCAGTAACAAGATCCCCCCTCAGTCTTCTCCAGGCTGAACAGACCCAGGTCTCTCAGCCTTTCCTCATAAGAGAGGTGCTCCAGTCCCCTGATCATCTTTGTGGCTCTCCGCTGGACTTGCTGCAGCAGTTCCCTGTCCTTCTTGAACTGGGGAGCCCAGAACTGGACCCAGTACTCCAGATGTGGCCTCACCAGGGCCGAGTAGCGGGGGAGGATAACCTCCCTCGACCTGCTGGCCACACTCCTCTTGATGCACCCCAGGATCCTGTTGGCCTTCTTGGCCACAAGGGCACAGTGCTGGCTCATGGTCAACTTGCTGTCCACCAGCACTCCCAGGTCCTTCTCAGCAGAGCTACTTTCCAGCAGGTCAACCCCCAACCTATACCAGTGCGTGGGGTTGTTCCTCCCCAGGTGCAGGACCTTACGCTTGCTGTTGTTGAATTTCATTCGTTTCCCCTCGGCCCAGCTCTCCAGCCTGTCCAGGTCTCGCTGGATGGCAGC
>WAAD01025665.1:4985-16818 GCA_013389945.1 Fregata magnificens | reverse complement strand
CCAACCTTAATGGTTCTATGATTCTATGATTTCCAAACACATTTGTTCCAAGCACATTTGTTGCACTGAAGATCCTAGAAAGCCTTTCCTATGTTCACTGATAATTCATAGAAAATGTAGATACATTGCCAAAACAAATTAAAAAATCTTAGAGGAACAGAAGTATAGAAATAGACTGATTGCTTTTTAAGATGCAGTGGTCATACCATTGGAATACCAGATGGAATTTTCCACAGGCACTTTTGTGCCTTTCACCTGATAAATGGCTGGCATTATATCAGAAAACCTTTTCTGTGCGTGCTTTTGATTGTGTATTTGCTATTTTCTTAATGGACAGACTTTTGATGGGAGTGTAATTCTTGCTGCATTTGTTCATCCTTCGTTCCTCCACACGTGATTTGCACACATAGGGCCCATCTTCCTGCCAGGGAAGGTGGGGAGCAGGTATACATGCAGACACATTTCATGTAAACTTAATGTGTGAGCAACCCAAGGGATTGATTGTGTGTGCAGATAGTCAATAGGTGCATCTCCACTTCCATACAGCCTTGGCTCGTGTGAAATGCATTGTCCCTCTCATTCCAAGCGCTCGGTTTTCTCTCTTTGCTGGTATCGTGCCCATTCTTGGAACTAAAGAACAAAGTTGAGAATGTGAGGTCAACAGATCATCTGATGCATATATAAAAACCATAGAAATTAGATTGCTCTCTGCTTCTCACTTTCTCTGACCAGTGTAAAAAAACACCTCCTTTGCTATTTAAAATGGTATTTTCAAATATTGATCTAAGTAAACATTGTTACAGCAATCTTAAGCGTCATGATAATCAACATTCTGAATAAATGGCATTTATTTCTATTTGAGGCACTTTGCTGGGTCTGTATACACAGAGTTTGATAACAGTTTCATGCTTAGCAGCAAATGTGAACTGTTAACTCTCTGGGAAACAGGGCAGAGGGTTGGAGAAGCTCAGCCGAGCTAATTGCTGTCTCCTCCATAAGGCAGATATGCAATACAGGTATTTGTTCCATGAAGATCTGCATGTCTGATAAACTGGAACTGGAGGAGGACTTAGACAAAGGTAAGAAGCTGAGGGGGAGTAGGAATTGCTAAAGTCTGTAACAGCGAGGAGACAGTTGCCTCTTCCAGCCCCTTTAGCCTTTTTTAGGGGATATGGTGGTCAGCAGCGAGCTGGTGACCAGCTGTGGAGGGGGGAGCAGGGGGGTGGGGTGGGCGCGGAGGAGTGATGGGAGAAAGGAGGCCAACTGCAGCTCTCCAGCAGGTGGGACTGATTATGGAAAGAATGACGACCTGTACTGTACAAGTTATTGATGGTAGTTCCCAGAGGAGTTGAGTTAATAAAGCTGCAGCCAAAATAAACCACATCCTTTGCATCTTGTCTTTCTTCCTGCGTGTCCAGAACAACGCCATGAAAGTCTATTGCCTCCTTTTCCCCCCATGCCTCCCCCAACATCCTGAAGTTTTCTTCTACTCTGTTCTACACAGCTGTGTCATGGAAGGATTTAACTTTTGTTTTCTGTTAAAAGTACAAAAGTATGAACATTGAGTAGATCCCGATTCTACTTTTCTAAAAGGAGGTGTACACTCAAAGTGAGAAAAGGAGTGGAAAGCAAACGAGCAGAAGTATTACCTGCTTGATGTAACAGTATGTTGGTTTTGCCTTTAGCATCTGTTCCTAGATCTGTTCTAAGCTGCATTTCTCCAGGCTGGGCAGAAATTACTGTGTTAGCACTATACAATCCATGAGGGGAGCTAACACCCAGCAATCAGGTGACGGTCTTTTGAAGTGATTGTTCTTTTTAATAGTATGGACTTGCAGAAAAGGAGTTGTTCTGAACAAGAATAATTGTAGAATGGAACTTATTGAAGGATTGAATTCCTAAAATCCAAATTCCGTCCTTCTCAGTGGTTCCTGTCGATCTAGAGCTATTTTATTCTGTCTATATAAATATTGTCAATTTTATAGACAAAGTCACTTTCTAGGTATTTTCCACAACAAACAGCATATGAAAACCCTGATCCTACATCACATTTTTCCATTTGCTTTTACAGCTCCAGTCTTAATTTTCATTATTTTCATCACTGATGCTAAATGGCATTCTTTGGTACGACTTGGATTCCAAGCCCTGTCAGTATGGAAGAACATTTGAACTAGTGGGGACTGAATGACTGGCTTCAATAC
This sequence comes from Fregata magnificens, assembly GCA_013389945.1. NCBI lineage: Eukaryota > Metazoa > Chordata > Aves > Suliformes > Fregatidae > Fregata > Fregata magnificens. The sequence goes on along the minus strand of WAAD01025665.1, from coordinate 14,617 downwards.
CATGTCTATTATTTAATAGCTTTGGCTTGCTATTTCCTTGCAAATCAGTTTGTCTGCTTCCAAGTCTATCATAGGAGCCGCATGTGCCAGAATACTGATTTATGTAGACATCAAACCCTGATGCTGTTGCCCTGGATATGATTCCTTGCACAATTATTTGTACAGTCCATCTAGGAACTGGCCTGTTACTGAGGTATCAGAGTTCTTCCTGAGTATTTAAAAACAGAAATATCTGTAACAATATAAGCTTCTCTATTTTCCTTTTTCTTTGTCCAGGGTGTAAGAAAAATATCTTCATTAGTTTATAGCTTGCCTGAATGGACATATGTGTACCTGTGTATGTGATTGAGTGTGTCTGTATTTATACTGAGAACTCATAGTGAAAGGTACATTGACTATACATTTATTTCTGAAGGTGGTGACATTTCTGCTCATTCTCCTGTGAGTCCTACGATCAAGGTTAATGTTTCCCAGAAAGGGGAGCTGTAGCATTCATGGGGAGGTCATCAGCCAGAAGTGGGGTTATGGTCCTGGAACTAGGTGTGCTGATATAAAAGCTTGGGAGCAGCTCATCTGGGTCAAACTATTGTTAAATGACTTTTGAATGGAAGATAACATATATAGGTAGGTTTATTAGGTTATTAATAAAAAAATCTTCTTTTAAGCCCAGGAGGCAAGGAATAGAAAATGAAAAATTTAGAATAATGGGCATGGGCTGCACAGCTGTTTACTAGCAAGTCAGGCGTTTTGTGTGCAGTGGTTTGTTGCTATTTGGGTATCTGCTGTTATTGTAAAATCATTATATCTTCCTGTAACAGTACTTCTCAGTCTTTTAAAAGCTGAGCTCACTTTCAAAATGAAATCAATCAAACCCATTGCTTTTCCGTGAGCTTTTAAAGTCAAACACTGTGGCATATGTATATTCTAGTTTATCCCTATTACATGCCATTTTTTTACTGCTTACTCTCAGAAACACTGGGTAAGGATTCCTACTAATGTACTTTTTCCTTTGTACATGCATCAGTAGTGAAATAGTGGGCAGTACTGGCATTAGCACCTCTTGTAATCAGTGGATTTAGTGCATGCCTAAGAGTATACGTTGCAGGCAGACCCTTCTGAACCAGTTGCTCCATTTTTTGCAGGTACTTTTCACAAGCGCAAGGGTTAGAGCTTTAATTTTTAATAATGGCATCTCAGCCTCTGTTAGCAGAGTTGTCCACCAAAGTTAGTCCATATCCTAAGGAATGTTCTACATATTGAGAAATGTTATTCTATAATTACCAGCTTAACAGCAGGCAAGTGGAAAACTCTTTTCATATATAAGGACTAGACCTTTTATAAAGATAGAACATTTTGCAGACTGCAGAAATTTTGCAGTCTTGGTGATGATCTTGGATAAAGTTAAAATGAGGGTATTTGCTTCTGTTCACCAAATTCCAACATTAATTTAGACCTAATCAACTTAGCTATAATCATCTTGATCTCTATTTCCCAATGCGGGGTGGAAAATTTCCTTAAAATTCCTTTTGTTACCCTGGGTTTTACTTGGTTTGCAAACGTAGGAGTCTATCCCTATAATTTTTTCAGGTGTTCTCTGATGTGAAAGCCTCTAGGGAACGAATCACTTGACTGTGGGCATTTCATGTTCTATGAAGTATGATTGTATTACTAAAGCTTTAGATATCAAATATTTTGAACTCGTTGAGGTACCATTTTTCCTAACAGCTACTGATGCTTGGTATGTAGGAAGTTTGGCGAGTGGATCCAAAGACTGGGGATAAGTGAGTAGGCCAAATGTGGATCCTTGCCACCCTGCCCCAACCTCCAAATTTTCTTAGGAAAGAATAAAAAAACACAGTGTGGATGCGTACCAATGAAGGGTTTGTTGCTGTCTGCACACAGCAAGATCTGCCCCAGCATTAATAACCACAGTAAAGACCAACATTCGTTTCATCAATTGTTTTTAAGCAACTGGGTCAATGATGTTTTTGACAATGTGAATGGTGAGCATTTAAATTGCTTTCACAAAAGTGGTTAACACATTGTACCACTAATTATATGATTACAGGGGAGCTATTTATCAATTTACTTTTACAGGAACTGTTTATTTTGGACTTAACCTTTGAGTTTTGCTGTAGTTTGAAACAGAGCCTCTCACAGAAGGAAGCTGTTAGTAGTGGCTAGTTTATAGAGTTTGGGGCCCAACAAAAATACCTCAGAATCATCCAAGGCCAGACAAAAGGTTTTATGAAAGTCTCATAATTTCACACATGAAACACAAGTTAAGTTTCAGTTAAAAAGTGACCAGATTTTTTTATTCCTAAATATTCATCTTTCTTGAAATTCAGGTTTCAGCTCATGCAAGCATGGATAACTGGTGACACATAGAAGAGGACAGGCAACCTTTGCTGTATCTACCTTAGTTCACTTCCCTCCCCATATAGCAACCCTACTCTTTGGGTTTTAGCACCTATAAGAAATAAGGATAGTCAACTTTGCTCATGCTCTCTGACATGTACTGGCTTTGAGTGGAAAGATTTTGCTAGGGACAGAGCAATAAACCAAGCTGCCTTTTTCCAGAGCTGTGTATAAGGGCTGTAATGTCTCTAGATCTCCTGGTAGGTCTGCTAGTGATGGCATGAGGAATTTTGCATGATAGGTGAAATATGAATGTTGCACCAAAAGTGAGCATGCACAGTGCTCAAGTGGAGTAAGAATGTGGAGTACTGAGAGTATTAGAGGGAACAGTGTGTATTAAACCCATAGCCAGAATGGCATTAACCAACACAGGCTGGCCATTTTGCAAGTTGATTCAGGATTATATGGAATGGACTGTTCTCAAACCTGGGAACTTATGCCCTGTGCACCCTTTGGAGGAGTCTGCATATACAGAATAAATGCAGGGCAGCATGCCCTGAGCTTTGCCTGCAGAAGCAACTTGCATTGGTTTAACTTAAAGTTTTAAATAGATTTCAGTTAAACACTCTGTGAGTACATGGTTCCCTTAGTTTAAGTATTAGATAGGTTCCTGACTAACTGACCTGAAATAGCAAGGTTTGCAGTGCTTTTTATACAAGAAGGCTCACAGAGTACTGTAGACACTACCAAGTTGAGCCTAAAAGAGCAAAACATTTATTCACAGACTGTTATTTAAGGAGTGTCTTTGAACACACTTGTACTTTCATAAGAGTTGAGCAATTTGTCCAATTCAGAGCCTAAGGACTAGCCCTACTAAAAGCTGTTTAAAAATTAGGCACCATGCCCCTAGACTGGATCCCACATCCTGTGCTAAGTGCTAGTGCTGGCTGTGCTGAGCATGGGGAGAAGGGATGAACCAGAAACATCTGCAAGAGGCCTGTACAGGGGACTTTCTACAGAGGGCCAGAAGGACATGTTAGGAATCTCGATTCTCTGCTGAAGGAGAGAATCTGACTTACAGCTTCAAAAGGTGTGTCCTTCTAACTCTGGATGCCTAGTCTAGAATCGTTTTCATGGGAGACCCTCAAAGTTCAGTGTATTGCTTTGATTACACATTTACTGATAGTGTGACAGCCATCTGCTTCTCTTAATAGACTGACAGCTTGAGGACTAACAATCTGAGGACTTGGAAGAGCTGGGATCGCTGCCATTGGCTTGAGGGGCAAATCTGGATGCAGGCAAGTGGACTCAGAAGTGAACATTGCAGTGTTGGTGTCTTGAAGATCACATGAGGGACCTGGCCATAACACACCGAGGCTTCGAGTTCAGGCTGTGTACTTCAGTTTCATTCTCCCAGGGTGCTGTGGTGGTGGTGGTGCAAACCTGCATGTTGTTCCACATTGAGATGTGATGTGGCAGGGGCACTTACTGAGATTCAGGTGTCCCATATAACCAAGTGCAGGAAATGCTCATTTCTTACTTCCCAAAAGATGCCTTTAAATTACACCCTGCCCATACTATTGAAGTTGTGACACCATCCAGAAAAGCATTCAGCATTCATTAATCCAGAAAGGCCAAGAAGAAACCTGTTTCTGTACCTCCTATTTAGGACACATACCTTACAGTGACGATTCTTGATTTTTGTCCTATTCTAGCCTCAGGAGCAAACACCAGAACCCAGAATACCCCATCTAGTTGACAAGTGGTCTGTATCGCTACCATGCAGAAACATACTCTGTGCTGTAAATTGCTGTATCACAACTGATCTTTTCTGCATGATATCCTCTGTATTAGCCAACAGCTCCAGAGGCAGAATTTGAGTCCTCTCAAAATATGTCCTTAAGCTGTTGAATTTGCATTTCTCACTTCCTGGGTAAATGCTGTGAGATCTGTAAAAAGGAGTGCTCTCACCTCTGGGTATTAAAAAAAATAAACTTGATGGCTCACAACTGCTGCTTCTAGAAAGTCCAGTTCCATGAATATGTGTTAAAAGTCTCTCTGAATGTCTGTTGCATTCAGTTACTCAGAGATTTTAAACTAGTGGAACATGTTTTTTCTGGATCCTGACCATACCTAGGCTGGCAATGGCAGAGAAAGCACTGAATCAAACAGATATATATATACTGGGTGAATTTAAGCAACTTCGAGATTAGGTAACAGCTGATGAGTCTTATTTGGATCCCAATTTTGGTCTCAGGGCCTCAGTTCCAACTTCAGTCCTGCTCTAAATGCCTGCATCCTTCCTGGATACAGCACAAATGCTTTAGAAAATGCTAGTGCCCGTGTTCAAGTATGCTTTTGCATGGAGCCCCTGAGGAAAAGATTATACTCTTTAGTCTTCTTCAGACTCCATACTACGGCATGTATTGTCTCTTTTTCACTTTTGAGTAAACAAAACTTACAGGTTCATGATGGTCTGTACAAATCTCAAATGTAACTCTTTTCTTCTCTCCCTACTCTTAGGGCTCAGATACTGCAAACAAAGGATTTGGGTGTTTTTGGTTTCTTCAGTATGATTTTGTTAAGGTCTCATTATTGCTTTTGTGTAGTAAGGCATAAGTTCGTAGATTGTTACATATGTGTTTCTGTGCATGTTAATTAGATTTTGCAAAGCTAATTAATCTAATCTCAAACACCACCACAAAATCCCCACTTCTTAGCACATACTAATCTGAGATTCGTAGCGGGAATGAAATGGAAAGAAAGGGCAGTTGTTACAAAAATACACAGGGACTTTCTTCTGAAGAATGTTGACCTAGGAGCTGGGTACACATATCTCTTTTGTTAGAAGAAATGTTCTAAAAGGTGAATACAATAGTTCTATATTTTCTCAGGGGAAACTTCAAATACCAATTATATTACTACTATTCAAAATTATATGGATATATATTAAAATGGAAAAAGTGTTACATTCAGTAACTTGCAAATACTATTCTTGCTTTTAAAGCTTCTTATAAATCTCTCCCTCCTTTCAAAACAGAGAACATACACTTAGTCTGTCAAGAGCATTAAAGCATTAAACAGCTATTATTGACCTGTTTGGTTGCTCTCAGATGCTAAACGCTAGAAAACATGAAAGTAGCTCACTTGGGATTTAAGAGCTTACAGCTCAGGTTCATTTTATAAAACTATTGCCTGTTGGTAAATATTCAATGAATAATTTCAGCCTGTAAAATACAAGTGGTAAGGGAACAGATATTTGAGGCATAGAAAAGACTGCATACAGATAGGTGGCTTGTTTTTAGTCACTCATTCTGAGAGGGGAGCATGTCTGATATTTACACTGTTTACCATGCATTCATTTCTAACCCAAAATTAAAATTCACTTAAATGTGGAGGTCAGTCTGTCAAGAGGATTCCTCAGATGGATATCCATAAAACTGTTTGCCAGAGAAGTCAGCTCTGATGCAGCTTTTCAGCAGCTCACGGGGGTGATCTAGGCAGATAGAAATCCTGTGAGTGGCAATCCTTTTGCTGGAAGGACTACCCAACTTGCAACACTGATGGCAGAGAAGCTGCTGTTGATAGCTGCACTGCTCCTCCCAGTCTGGCCAGTGGTGTTGACAGCAGCTGAGGGAATTGGATTCCCAGGCCCACAGCAGCATCATGCATAGTGCCTCTTTTCTTTATTTTGAGGGAAGAAATGGAAGAGTTGATTTTAGCCTAACATGCAAAACTTTTCTTTTTGTGTAGTGCATGAAGCATGAACTCAGTGGGAGGTCCATGAAACAGAGCCTGACTCTGCCCCATGAGCATTCTGGTCATATTTTAGGACAACATAAGCAGACTTACAGCTTTTAGAAATGTTTTGCTGTCATCTGAATGTGCCCCACAGCTGAGTTCTGTGTAGAGAGGGGGTGTTGTCCCATGCCAAGGCTGGGGTATTTCAATTTCCCAGCTGTTTATTTTCTATTTCATTATTCTTTCTCCCCCTCCCCACCCTGATAGCTTTTAGAAATCAATGAGAAAAATTAAAGGCAATTAATTCAGTTCAAGATTTACTGTTACCAAGTCATTTCCTAGCCTATGTTCATCTTTACAGTTTTCTTTTTTTTAAATAAATACTAGTAGCTTGAAAAATTGTGGTTTTAGTGTCTGCTCGTGAACAAAGTCATAGGAAGCTTCACTGACCTCCCCTTGCTTCCTCAGCAGGGAGCGAAGAAGAGCTGTGCGTGTTATTTCCATCACCACAAGTTGAAACAGGCTGTGGTGTCTTTGCAGCAGCCCGGCCATCTGACCAGATGAGTTCTGTATCTGGCAGAGCCAGGGTCCATAAGCAAGCAAGGGCGTGCTTTAAAGAAACTCTTGTAGTGGAAGCCACTTGTCCTCAATACAAATGACTGCTATTGCAGGTTCTTTTTAAATAATGAATTATTTCTCATTACTGTAGTGATGAAAGTTTTGTATTTTTCACTTTTCAGTTTCTGAACACTGCAGGAAATATATTGCATTGACTGAATTGATTGACTTAAGAAACTGAAATCGTTTTCTGCTGTTGTGATTAGAACACATGAAATAATGTGTATCATAGTAACAGTTTATTTTGTTTAATTTTTTCTGCAGCCAACTTGAACTAAGTATTCAAGTTCCTTAGACAGTTTTTTTTTTTCTTTTAGGCAAAACTATTGATGCATTTGGGTTTGCACTAAGCAGAAAATGAAATATTCAGAACTGTTTTGGGTTTATGCCCTCTAGAACCACAATTATGTCTCTAAACGAGAAATTGATTTTGAAACAAACCTCAGGTTTTAATAATTCTCAGTGTTCCCTTCAGGTTCCTGTTCTGTGCAGGGAGTGTTGTAACTAATTTGCACCTCTTGGTTCAAGGCAGAAGTGCCTTAAGTGTGGATCAGAAATGGATCTGGCTGCAAAGGCTGGCTCTGTACTTTCCCAAAGTTTGGGAATGTTTAGATCTTGGAACTTGATTTCAGTCAGGCTTGTTCTTTGATATCCTCAGATGAAAAGCAGCCTATAAATGTGAAGATCAAATTCTTCTGCCTTGGTTACACCAGTGTTACCGATTAATGACAATGTGGTCACATGCTGTAACAGGGTGGAAAATTTGGCCCAGAGTGTTTATTGTAAGTAGCAATAAGGAAAAGAAACCTATTGAAGAGAAGAAACACAAAACTGTAAACGGTCAGGCAGCAGGCCTCTTGCTAACTTTACTTGCCAAACTGATGATTTACTCCAACATTAACATTTTGTACAACCAAGCCAAATTCACTGTATAAAACATTTTATTGCAACAACCCTGCCTCCCCTGCCCTTTCCCTTTTCCAAGAGATTGAAGGGCACATATAAACTGCTAAAAGAACTGAAATTGTTTAGCTATCTGTATTCAGTATCCCTCCAGGCTTATTTACTACATAAAGAGCAAAGAAAAACAGCTAAACATTTTAAGAGGATAGAGAAGTTTTAATTGTGAAATATCCAGGGGCTGTATTGTAGACTCATGGGTCTGCACTACACATTTCTAACAGCAAACAACAGAAGTGAAAAATAAAAGGGCTTAATGCATTAGTTATGGGTTGGCAATGGACAGATATGTGGTGCTTATTCTCTGGCTGGCATGGCATGGCATCAGCATTGAGTCCCTACTAAAACAAAAAAGCGGAAAGTCAAACAACAGTCATGTCAAATTAAACTTCTTCTTGTTTAATTTTTCAAAGTGATTCATTTAGCTGGTTGGCAGAGAGTCAAACTGATAGCTAACAATAGCTCATTTATTTAATGTCGCTTTCAGTACCCTGTAGCCACTCGACTGTATCAGAACTTATCTTCTGTAATTCTCTTTGAGCTGTGAAGATAGGCCAGGAAACTGGAGTAGGTCAGGTGTACATGAAGGCGCAGCTCACATGGTGGGGCAGTTTGTGCTTCATGAACCATGGAATTGGGAAGGGATTTTCAAGAACAGTTAAAGTTTACTTTTAATCTGAAAAGTGAATAAAACTGATATCACTATGTCCCATGTTTGCTGAGTCTCAACAATTCAAAAAATAAAGCAGCTCAGTTTATAGAGAAAAATAATGTGTTGTGTAAACTGCCAGTGCTGCAAATACCCTGTGAGAGCAAATAATGAAAATGAGATCTTTCCTGTCTACATTTTCTCACCAGTTATAAAAGTTTGTGGAAGGTAAGTTAGTCTCTTGGTGATTTCCATGCAATTCTATTTTCTTCAATAGGGTTGAAAAAAATAAGTCTGATTAGAATTAGCAAACAACTCTGCAGTTTTCCACAAATATGAGTAAATCTAGTCAAAAGCACTTTTTAGTAATGGCTCTCTGGAGCTTATAGAAATAAAGTTAAGCAAAGGTTATTATGTCAATAAAGTCAGTAGATACAAACCTAATAATCAGAGAGGAAGCAGACCAGTTGAGTAAGAAGATAATATTTACAGTAAGTGTGAGTGTTGATAGCAAAGTTTTTTCTGTTCTATTTAATAGAATTTTGTGTGACTGTTGCATGGTGTTTGATCAAGGAGCTCTGGCATAGGTTGCTCACCCAATGAAAACAAGTGTAGTGTATGACAGTTTTCTGGCATTTTAAAATTGTATATCATGAGCAGGAAAACATGAGCAGCCTACACATGGAAGACATCTGTTTAAATCCCATGTATAATTTTTGTTTGTTTGTTTGTTTGTTATAAAGGGCTGCATAATTTTGATCTTCAGTCTCAGTTTTTACATTTTTCATCTAAACTTTTCCATATATTCATGCTCAGACAAGGTGACCTGTGATAAAAGAAAACATTTTTATACATAAGAACCATGGATTGTATATTAAAGAAATCTTTCTATTATTCAGCTGTGGTGAGGATTATGTATGCTTGCAAGGGACAAGTTTTCTCAAAAGCCAAGTAGCCCTTTCACCTCTGTTCCTGTAAGTATGCTGTGTCTATGCCAAAAGCTCTTGTGGCTGTGATTCACTTCTAGTTTTGTGCAGCTCTTCTACCCAAGAAGGTTATTTTAGAATAATTTTCAAATGCTGATTTTCTTAAAGAAGTGTAGTTATCTGTGATTCAACTTATACTTATGAAAATATAATAATTCTGATAGGATAAAAACATTTTTTCATAAAACGTGTATAGCTATTGCTAAGTAGAAGGATTCTATCAAAAAAAGACTGGAGAAAGAGCATTGGTCTATCATCCCTGATTCTCTGGGGCTATCTTTATGTGATCCTTGTGTTAAAACCTGTAATTATTCCTCTCT
>WAAD01025664.1:3527-23175 GCA_013389945.1 Fregata magnificens | reverse complement strand
AACATACTGCAAAACTGGACTTATTACTATGAACCATACAGCACTTTGGAAAAAACTCATGTAAACTATTGTCCTTCTCCCACGTATCTGTACCTGAAAATTAGGATTAGGATTGGGATATGGAAGCCAAGCAGAGCGAGAGTTTTCCTGGTATTTGAAGGGTCCATTAAAGGCCTGAGTTATGGCACTCAGGTTGAAAACACAAACTGCTGAGGCTGCTATGCTGTTCCTGCAAAAGAAATATAAACATTAACCTAAGTAACAACATTAAGAAGTCCATTTGCTGAAAAATACATAAAAAAAGCAGTAACCCTCCAATCTTTCAAGCAATTAACAAAGCAGATAGGATCAGCCAGGAGATGATATCTCAAGATAACGATATACTATGTGCTGATTTAGGCACAGACATTGGATTGAAAATTTTTGTCAGCCTTGCCAAGTAGCTGGTGTGGGAGAAACTCAGAACTTCCTACCTTCTGCTGCCGCTGTAATACCACAAGGCCATACTTTACTCCCACCCATAACCACATGCATCAGGGACACCTTTCTTCTAGTTACAATGTTCAGAATGAGATTATTTTCAGGGCTCATTAATGTTTCTTTTATGCAACCAATGGCAGCATGACAGAAGTAAGGACCTTCAATGTATAGCATGCCTCTGGACCCCACCGAACCCCTGGGTAAGACACCTCCACAAAAATCCTGTCTTCCAAGAGATGTTGTATGGCAATAAGAATGCAAGCTCCAGAAACCCATCAAGAGAAAACAACTTAGACTGCATACTTTACAAAATACCCCATTAGAGGAATAAACAGGAATAAACATCAGCCAGGCAAACATACAGTTTCCTGTTCTTGTCTTGAAAATGTGATATACATGACAATAAAGTAATTCTCCACAGTGTAAACAATATAACCCAGTGACTATGAGAGCATATAATACGAAAAACTGTATTGTTCTCTTCCACAGTTTGAGATAAAGGGATAGATAATGAAGGTGGCAGTTGCACAAATTTCCATTGCAGGTAAAACTGCTGACAACTGATCCACACAGCATTCTTTTTTTCTTTTTTTAAACTCAGCCTGTAATTTACACAAGGCTTAAGAAAGCCTACTATAGAAACTCCAAAATGATGGAAAGAAAAAATAACGCCAAGGGATCAAATTTGCCAACAACTGAAAAAAGAGTTAGGATATATGGATTTAATAGCAGGACAAAAGAGCAATTTACTTTCTTGTCACTCTTGTTAGCATTACATTATCTAAATATAGACATTAACTATCACTAAAGGCAGATCACTAATATTATTAATCATACCACTGTCTTCCTGAATTTCTTGAAGTCCTTAAAGGACATCAGACTCATGCTTATAGATTTTCAGATGGTCTGAAAGAAACAAAATCAGCTTCATTATGAAGCAGTGGCCATAGTGGATGTAACAGTCAACCACACATAAAGGGTGCAGGCTTTGCTATTACTCAATCTTTATTGACAGAAATGCCTCATTTTTTTCCCCACAAAATGATTCACAGTATATTAAAAAAAGCATTAGGGTACAATAAAATCATTGCAATTCTGAAGATAATTGAGATTGACAAATGCTGAATGCTGTTACACCAACAGAAAGGAGTATATTGTTCTGCCTCATGGGAAATCCTGGCGCTTTTCCACCGTCAGGTTGCAGGGCTGAAGAGTGGATCATGCAGGTTGTACAGATATCTCTGAACAGGTATTCATCATGGGGAAGTAATCTTAACTCTACAACATTTCAACAATGTCCAAAAATTTAGTCACAATATTTGATGGCAGGAACAAATATAATTTAAATGGAGCTATCAAAAAACCTACCCCAAAACAGTTGTAATTAATTCCTCTTTGAATAGTCCATCTCTGTTGGACAAGGCAGAATGCTGCGCTACTGGGAAAGGGGGAAGTAACAGCAAGGTTTCAAATACTGCCTACTTTCATGTGGCAAAGGTAGTCTTACATTACCAAGTCCTTTCTCAGAAGAGCCAGGGTGTGCTGATGGCAGCCCTGACATCTTTACGCAACCTCAGAAACTGGAATTTGTAGCATAGGAAACTCAATCATTCCCCAAATTGCCAGGACAGCCCTTCTGAGAGAAGAGCATTGCTCCCCTTTCGCTGCCAAAGCCCTGTGGATTTTCTAGAGCAGAATTCCTCTGGTCAGGCTTTCCATGGTAGGAGAGTGTCAAGGATATTTTGACTTCTCATGAAAGATCATGTTGAACAGTGTATGAGCATGCCACCTGAGAAATACCTGTCTTCTAAGACTCGAACTAGCTAGTAAAACAGACCAATGAAATTAAAATTACTGCTGAAAACAACATCAAATTTTCTTATCCCAAGTAGTCCTGAAGTCTTTACTATTCTCTTTAAAAAAGCAGCATTTAGCTTCAATGCATCACTCCAGTGCAGGAACAGGGTTAAGCTCGTCATCCGACATCCCAAGTCAAGAATCATGACAGCCTAGTGCAAGCAGCCTCTTGCTAGTTGTGCTCACCACCTGACCTGTTGGTGCAGGGCCAGCCTGACTCTGGAAGATGCTTAGATGCATTAATAAAGGACTTTACTAAAAGCAGGAGAAACTAGCTCAAGCCCAAATTCATGCTCATGGTCTAAAATACTTAGGGATTGTAATTTGCTGGCATTCATTTGTGACTGTTTCCACCTGGTTAATGGACATTTATAGAAGGTAGGTATCCAGGTGATTACAGCAGTAGAAAGGGGCACTGATCTACGTTTTAGGTGCCCAAATACCTTTTAAAATTCTAGGCAAAACTGACTTACAGAGCAAGACACTGCAAGCAGGTAAGAGAATCAGACACCAAAATTTGAAATCCTGTTCCAGTGGTCCAAACACTGGGCTGCACAGCCATAACGCATGGGCTGCTCTTACCGAGCAACATATGAAATCCATGTTTAAAGTAACAAAGGACATTTCTGAAATGAATGTCTCTTTTTTTCCTAAGAGTTAAGCTACTCTTGATATCAAGCTCAGAGTCTACGGAGCTTTTATGTCCATCCAATGTTTTAAAGTTTAACAAATTTTAAGACCAAACTGTGTGTTTTTTAATTTTACCTTGTTGATATAACAGGTTCAGTTAAAATTAGATTAGATTTTTGGTTTGACCCTCAAACTCACATGAGTGTATGTTAGGACTAATTTAAAATCTGTAAGAGCACCTCTTGTGCTCTTTTGGGTAAGGTGAGCTCTTCCTGACGTGGTCAAATTACACCATGTCAAATTCATGATCATGTCACATTACAATTATAAAATATTTATTTCATAAACACATAATGTATTTATGTATTACAATAGGGTGCAAAATAAAAAAATAATGTCTTTATAAGAATGTATTAAAAAGATGACTGAATAGTCTTAAACACAACTGGTTCCCTGCTGTAAGGAAATATGAAGAATTCTTCCTTCTTTCATAAGCCTTCAACAATTCATGTGGGAAGCATTTGGAACTGACACTTGTTCACAAGAGGACAGTGGATTGGGCAAAACAGTAGTTTGAATTTATGATGTTTACTTGGCATATGCAGAAGACAGCAGCTCAGAAGCTTTAGTTTTTACTGTCACAAATAACAAGAAAATAAAATATATCATGGAATTTACTTACACATTAGTGGTAAAAATCCCATAGATCAAGTCCAATTCCGGCAGGAAGAAAGTGCTCTGTAGTTCATTGTAGTAAAATGGAATTTCTCCAGGGCGCGAGCAGTTCAGCCGAGCTTTCATGAAGGTAGTCCAGGTATCCTCCAGCACGAACTTGCCACCAATATCATTTTTGCACACCCGAGCAGCACGAGAGAAGACTGTTTTCCCACAGTCATGTTCCACTGCATTCTCCCGGAAGAAGAAGTAGGTAAAGTTCCCAATGTCATAAGATGACACAAAATTTGGCTCTGAAAATAAGAGAAGAAAAGATTATTTATCACCTTCTTGTGATATATGCACTCACACTAACATGGAAGTTGGATTTATCTTCAAGCATTAGATTTAGAAAAACATACCTTTCATTATCCTTGCAGGGAACTGGCCACATGACATCTGAGCAGGCCAGCTCATGTCTAGCATACAATAGACAGACTCTCTGCTCTGGGTGTCTATCACACATAACTGTGCTGGGCAGCCCTGGCCCAGCTCACTGTACTCTACCGACAAAAGCATCAGTGAGTTTTTCTTCTCCACACATAGGCATGGTGTATTTTTACAACGTAATAGCTTTATCTGTTGTGTTAACTCTGTTTCTGCTTTGCCACCATGCCATTACTCCAGATTAGCAGAATAATGCATGGTAACCCAGTGTGACTAAGAATGTGCTCAGAGGCTGTAATGAAAAGAAAGAGAATTCTACACAAGAGCATTTGATGGTAAGATAACCTAATTTCAGCCCTAACTTGCTTAAAGCTTTTGATAGTATAGAAGTATTTTTTTTTCTTTTTTTTTTTTTTTAAATTGATTAAAAACTGGTCAAAGAAACTGATGGTAATGCAGGAGAAATTAGAGAATATATTTTAAAAAATCTAGACAACAACAGATGGCAATGTTTCTTACAAGAAAAAAAAGGAAACAGTGGATACCAAAGATAATAAACACGCGGCCCATTTCCCATAAGGACTACTAAAACTGAGGCGAGTCCATGACCTTAAGAGAGGTTGACAATTAGATGAGTTCGTAAATGAAAGACAAATTTGATACACAGATTTGTGGAGAAGAGCCCCCCTTGTGTAAGGAACCATTATAGAACACTGGTACCTCTGAGAAACAAACAAAATTTTTGTTTTCATTCCCAAATTTTATTCTAAAGTGGGAAAACAAAGAAACTAACAAAGCTGTTTTAAAAACATCTATTGTAAGGAAACACTCCAAAGAAGTTCAATAGGTGAACATTTCTTGACAGCACTATTGTATTGAAAAAAGCTGCTGTAATTGAATCTAAGCATTTTGCAGGAACATCTCAAACCCATCAAAACTTCTGAGTGGAGCTCGAAAGGCAAGGAAGTTGGCATTTCCATGCAGCAGTCCAAACTCTGTCAGAAAACTCTTCTCCAAAGATGGCCCAACTCCCAGCTTATGTGGCCTCTTGTGCTGCTTCCCTCTCTATCTGCTGTGCTGAGAGTCTCCAGGGCAGGTTTTTTGGCAGCAATGGTCATCAGCTGCCTAGGATAGTTGAAGCTGAGCAGATGCAATAGCTCTCTCACTCCTCCCTGTAACTTTCACTCATTATCGTATTAAGCACTTCCTTGAGATTAGTCTGTAACACACCACATTTTCCCCACACTCAGATCTGCACAGGTGTTTTGCTGGAAGATAGCAACCAAATACTTTTGAGGAGAACTTGTTGGTGTCCTGAGCTCTCATAAGTTACATAGTACCAGTGCATCTGTTTCTTTAAAAAANTTTCAGTCTTTTGGCCACTGAGAAAAATACTACAGACATGAGTAAAAAAAAAAAAAAAAAAGGCAAAATAGTTTGACAGAACTTATGATAGCAAGAAAGGTAAAACTGGATTGGCAATATACAAAGAGCTAAACTATTAGTAACGTTTTCCCTATTAGAACCTGATATCCTCATTCCACATGTCTGTAAAACTTCCATTACAATAGGGATTTTGCTTCAAAGGCTTTAAAAACCTTTAAACTTCATTATTAGAGTTCACAAGTATAAAAGTGCAAAATAAGNTTAAAAACCTTTAAACTTCATTATTAGAGTTCACAGATTCATAGAAATAATCCTTAGTTGCTCATGAGCTCTCATTCTTTAAATATAACATGTAACACTGTTACACATTTACATATTAAACACTGAAATTGGAGAAAGCTTTTTACTTTTTAACTTTGTTAATCCTTTTTTTTCTCTAAAAATGTGCACTTTTGCTGAATAGGTAACAGGGTAAAATGATATATAAGATTCAATTACAAGTATTAATGCTAAGATGACAAAAATATGTAGCTAAAAATCACAAAATTGTATACTGTCACATTTTAGACAGGTTAGACAGTTTTGGCAGGCCTCAAATATTAAACATATATCCAGAGATACTTGCATGCAAAGTTTTTTTCTTATTATAAAGCCTAATTCTGTTTCATTCATTCTCAATACACATCAATGTTTTCAGCTCCATGGAACAAACTTGTATTTATTTAACTAAAGTATACTAGAAAGAAAATCGTTTTAGGAATATCAGGCTAACTGAAAAAAGAGAATGCACTGTCCCTCATTATCCAACTTCAATTTATGTCCATAACACACCTAGCCGTTTTTTCTTTTAATCTGTAATGTACTTTCTTCCCTCACTCTACACAATATTCTTTTAGATTGTTCTTATACTCATGGAAGGAACTACTGTCTGTGGAGGAAAGAAAAAGCATTCACTAGTCTGACTAACTTGGGCTACTTGTCCACCGTACTAAGCTTAGGTCTTACTTTAAGCAATATCCACTAAAGGTAGACATTAAGAAAAACAATCCACCTGAAATAGCATGGAAAAGTAAAATTTTCCAACTATGCGTTTGACTTCTTGTAGCCTATAACCCTGCTTGCTCTTTGAAATAATCTCAAAAATATCTCAACTGATGTAAAAAAATTCTACTTATTGTGCAAATACTCAACATCAATTTGATCCACCCACAAAAACATCCTGTACAACCATTAAACACGGAGGCCCTGCTTTGCAATGAGGCCTGATGATGCTTCTTCGTGCTGGAGGCCCACTGATGTAAAAAGGTCTCACATTGGCACAATAGGATCTCACTGCAGAGCCAAAAACACTACTGGAAGTACTCAAAGTGTGGAGGATAATGAATTTCAAATAGAATCTTCACAAACTGTAGGAATAAAAATCATATGAAATGCATTCAGAATGTTTTTAAGGTTCTTGAAAAATCCATGTCAATCTTTCAAGAGACAATATTTTAAAGTTGCACCGATAATCATAATACGTATATAAAAACTAGTACTCATATTTCATGGATTCAAAACTAAGAAACAATATACACATCTGCAAACACCTATGCATATATTTTACTGATTATGAACTGATGAAAATGTGACCTGCTGTTGAAACTTGTGAAAACTGTTTTCATTTGCATGAAATGTAATAACCTCAGAGCTACCTCAGGGAATTCTGTGGATATGGAGGGATTATCATGTCAGACCTTTATTTATTTCATTTTCTCTTTGGGAAAAGTGAACTGAATCACTGCAAAGCTTCAAAGGAAAAATGAGACTCCCGTCTAGGAAAAATTAGTTCATATGTTTCCAAATATTGTGCTGTGAACTGCTATTTTTTGACATGGAGGACTTCCCATAAAAGTTTTTAATGCAGAAAATGAAGTCACTCTCTTGTTTCCTGCTGAATTTGCAAATAGTTCTGGAAGGGTAAAGGCATCTCATTTGTGAATGATTAGATCACCACAAGAAGTGCAAGGATTCTGGTAAGTGACAGGATACAGCTAGTATGGATCAACATGAGAATGTCAAGCTGTAATAATATCACGAGTATTGTATATGACCTTTATAGGTTTTTACATATTCAATTTATGGATGCATCAGGCTGACTAGACTTTCCCAAATTAAATGGAACCAGGAAAGCAAGAAAATGAGTTTGTCAACATGACACAACAAAGATCTCCAACGTACAACATGGAGCAGTGCTACACAGATACACAAGCCCATGCACTGAAAGCACTAGGTGGCTAGTTAGCACTGCCTCTGGGCAAGCACACTGTAGTGTGCTCTTTCTGAAGTTTGCTTACTCAGCACAAAGCCTGGGAATCTCTATGGCTTCCTTCATAAAGCAGCGTGACTGTCCTGCAAGAACGTTTCCCCACAGACTCTTCTAAGGTAATGCAAAGAGGACAGAAGCGTACGAAGTCAAGATAGTGCTTCAATCTGAAATACTGTAATTGTTTTTCCAAAGGTTGGAGACAAACCTACATTTTCCAGGGAGCATGGTCTCTGTTCTCAATGAGAAGGTGTTTACTAAGAAGAGGCAATGCTGCCCTTTAGATTATTCTCCCTTTCCCCTCACCCAGGGAACTCGGAGACCAAAGAGATCAAGTCCATACTCACTGCCAGACTGGCTGCACTTTGATGCTTTCTGACAGTGCCAACTGCTCCCATAGGGACTGGCTGCAGCTCTGCCACGCAGCACACGCTGACACTGCAGGCCAGAGCACGGCATTCTTGTAGCATGAAAGCAAGGGTGTGCTGCATGCCCTGGGAGGCGGTGTAAGGACAGACTCGGAGATTCGGGAGTGCAAAGCTTACTGGGAATGGGATGGGGAACTCTGGAGGGTAGAAGGAGCCAAATGGTGCAGCCCCACCTGTACTGTCTCTTGCTAACAGTGTATAAAGTGAACTTCTCCCCAAGTCACACCCAGGTTTTCACTGGGAAAGCAGTAGTTGGAGTGGTCCAAAACAAGACTGGGAAGTCAGCCAACAATTAAGCAATACGGATAACCAAGGGTGTTGTGCATAAGCTTATTTCCTGGGCCTTTTTTATTTAGTGGTGTAGATGTAGTCTGAGTGGGTAAAAGGATGAGAGGAACTGTACAGAAACTTCCTGTGGCAAGAGCAATGGGAAACAGAGCCTGAGAGACTTCCATGAGAGTATCTGAGGCAGTCCTGGTGTCTTCTCGCTTCCTGAGCTTCGGAGCAAGAAAGCTGGCTTGTGCTCTTTACTCTTTAAAACTCCACATCCTGTGAAGTAGACTACTATGACTTAATTTACCTAGTTAGTGGATGCTGCTGTTTCCAGAGTGAACCAAATGACAGGGAATGATCTCTTTCTTTCTGGAGGTAACAGCAATTAACCTTAAGGTTACCTTAAGATTATAAGGTTCAAAGCCTACTCTGAGCAAGAAAGCTGTGATTTCCACTGACTGTCTCTGTGAGAAGTGACCACTCACATCTCAAGTGCGATGCATTCAGAGACCCAGTCAAAAGTGAAATTAGCCCCAGAAATGTGAAAAGAAAGCTAAAATTAGAAGTTTGTCAGATGTAGACACAGATCAGAATATACATATATAGACAAAATAAGACACACACGTAGATATAGGCTTGAAGGGAGAGGGATATAATATCAGGCTTGCCCGTGACAAGCTGTGGGATGACACGCCAAGGTTAGAGGGAACAGGGTGATAGCAAGGGTCCTCAGCCTATTGCTCTGAGACATGCTGGATACACTGCAGCACACTGAAAGTCTTGTGGAGACCAGCCAGGGGCTCCTGGGGTAATAGGAGACAACACAGAAACACTAGTAAAATACCCCAAAGGAATTAAGGGGTGTTCCTCTAAGGTGACACAGACAACAGCCCAGCTGAAGTGCCTCTACACCAGTACGCCCGATCAAGGGAGCCTATTGACAAAGCCTTCTTACTCCAGCTACAGGAGGCATTGCGCTTGCAGGGATCCTGCTGGATCCTGCTGGGAGACTTCAACCACCCCAACATCAGCTGGAAAAGTAGCATGGCAAGCTGTAGGCAATCCAGCAGACTCCTGGAATGCATTGAGGACAACTTCTTAAGCCAGGTAATAGACACCCCTACCAGAGGGGATGGGATACTGGACCTGTTGGTCACCAATGCAAGTGAGCTAATCGGTGACATCAAGATTGGAGGCAGCCTGGGCTGCAGCGATCATGCACTGGTGGAGTTCGCAGTCCTGAGGGATATGGGTCAGGCAAAGAGTAAAGTCAGNGTAATGCAAAGAGGACAGAAGCGTACGAAGTCAAGATAGTGCTTCAATCTGAAATACTGTAATTGTTTTTCCAAAGGTTGGAGACAAACCTACATTTTCCAGGGAGCATGGTCTCTGTTCTCAATGAGAAGGTGTTTACTAAGAAGAGGCAATGCTGCCCTTTAGATTATTCTCCCTTTCCCCTCACCCAGGGAACTCGGAGACCAAAGAGATCAAGTCCATACTCACTGCCAGACTGGCTGCACTTTGATGCTTTCTGACAGTGCCAACTGCTCCCATAGGGACTGGCTGCAGCTCTGCCACGCAGCACACGCTGACACTGCAGGCCAGAGCACGGCATTCTTGTAGCATGAAAGCAAGGGTGTGCTGCATGCCCTGGGAGGCGGTGTAAGGACAGACTCGGAGATTCGGGAGTGCAAAGCTTACTGGGAATGGGATGGGGAACTCTGGAGGGTAGAAGGAGCCAAATGGTGCAGCCCCACCTGTACTGTCTCTTGCTAACAGTGTATAAAGTGAACTTCTCCCCAAGTCACACCCAGGTTTTCACTGGGAAAGCAGTAGTTGGAGTGGTCCAAAACAAGACTGGGAAGTCAGCCAACAATTAAGCAATACGGATAACCAAGGGTGTTGTGCATAAGCTTATTTCCTGGGCCTTTTTTATTTAGTGGTGTAGATGTAGTCTGAGTGGGTAAAAGGATGAGAGGAACTGTACAGAAACTTCCTGTGGCAAGAGCAATGGGAAACAGAGCCTGAGAGACTTCCATGAGAGTATCTGAGGCAGTCCTGGTGTCTTCTCGCTTCCTGAGCTTCGGAGCAAGAAAGCTGGCTTGTGCTCTTTACTCTTTAAAACTCCACATCCTGTGAAGTAGACTACTATGACTTAATTTACCTAGTTAGTGGATGCTGCTGTTTCCAGAGTGAACCAAATGACAGGGAATGATCTCTTTCTTTCTGGAGGTAACAGCAATTAACCTTAAGGTTACCTTAAGATTATAAGGTTCAAAGCCTACTCTGAGCAAGAAAGCTGTGATTTCCACTGACTGTCTCTGTGAGAAGTGACCACTCACATCTCAAGTGCGATGCATTCAGAGACCCAGTCAAAAGTGAAATTAGCCCCAGAAATGTGAAAAGAAAGCTAAAATTAGAAGTTTGTCAGATGTAGACACAGATCAGAATATACATATATAGACAAAATAAGACACACACGTAGATATAGGCTTGAAGGGAGAGGGATATAATATCAGGCTTGCCCGTGACAAGCTGTGGGATGACACGCCAAGGTTAGAGGGAACAGGGTGATAGCAAGGGTCCTCAGCCTATTGCTCTGAGACATGCTGGATACACTGCAGCACACTGAAAGTCTTGTGGAGACCAGCCAGGGGCTCCTGGGGTAATAGGAGACAACACAGAAACACTAGTAAAATACCCCAAAGGAATTAAGGGGTGTTCCTCTAAGGTGACACAGACAACAGCCCAGCTGAAGTGCCTCTACACCAGTACGCCCGATCAAGGGAGCCTATTGACAAAGCCTTCTTACTCCAGCTACAGGAGGCATTGCGCTTGCAGGGATCCTGCTGGATCCTGCTGGGAGACTTCAACCACCCCAACATCAGCTGGAAAAGTAGCATGGCAAGCTGTAGGCAATCCAGCAGACTCCTGGAATGCATTGAGGACAACTTCTTAAGCCAGGTAATAGACACCCCTACCAGAGGGGATGGGATACTGGACCTGTTGGTCACCAATGCAAGTGAGCTAATCGGTGACATCAAGATTGGAGGCAGCCTGGGCTGCAGCGATCATGCACTGGTGGAGTTCGCAGTCCTGAGGGATATGGGTCAGGCAAAGAGTAAAGTCAGGACCCTGAATTTTAGGAAAGCAAACTTCCAGCTGTTCAAAGGGTTAGTCAGTAGGACCCCCTGGGAAACTGCCCTCAGGGACAAGGGAGCAGAACAGAGGTGGCAGATCTTTAAGGATGCTTTCCACAAAGCGCAAGAGCTCTTGATACCCAGGTGTAAGAAATCAGGAAAGGAAGGCAAGAGATGGGCATGGCTGAGTCGAGACCTGCTGGTCAAACTAAAAGGCAAGAATGAAATGCACAGACAGTGGAAGCAGGGACAGGTATCTTTGGAAGAGTATAGGGACACTGCCCGGTTGTGTAGGGATGGGCTCAGGAAGGCTAAGGCGCAGCTGGAGCTGAACTTGGCAAGGGATGCAAGAATAATAAGAAGGGCTTCTGCAGGTATGTCAGCCAGAAAAGAAAGGTCAAAGAAAGTGTACCCTCCCAATGAACGCGACTGGCAAACTGGTAACAATGGACGAGAAGTCTGAGGTACTCAACAACTTTGTTGCCTCAGTCTTCACTGGCAACCTCCCTTCCCATACCTCTCAAGTGGATGGACCACAAGATGGGGACTTGGGGAGCAAAGTCCCTCCCACTGTAAGAGAAGATCAGGTTTGTGACCACCTGAGGAACCTGAACATACATAAGTCTATGGGACCTGATGAGACGCATCCCAGAGTCCTGGGCCGCATCAAAAGAAGCATGGCCAGCCGGCTGAGGGAGGTGATTCTTCCCCCTCTACTCTGCGCTGGTGAGACCCCACCTGGAGTACTGCATCCAGCTCTGGAGCCCTCAGCACAGGAAAGACATGGACCTGTTGGAGCAGGTTCAGAGGAGGGCCACAAAAATGGTCAGAAGGCTGGAACACCTCTCCTATGAAGAAAGGCTGAGAGAGTTGAGGTTGTTCAGCCTGGAGAAGAGAAGGCTCAGGGGAGACCTTTTTGTGGCCTTTCAGTACTTAGAGGGGGCTTGTAAGAAAGATGGGGACAGACTTTTTAGTAGGGCCTGTTGCAATAGGACAAGGGGTAATGGTTTTAAAGTAAAAGAGGGTAGATTCACAGTAGATTAATTTCTTCACAGGAAGAAATTTTTTACGATGAGGGTGGTGAAACACTGGAACAGGTTGCCCAGAGAGGTGGTAGATGCCCCATCCCTGGAAACATTCAAGGTCAGGTTGGACAGGGCTCTGAGCAACCTGATCTAGTTGAAGATGTCCCTGTTCATTGCAGGAGGGTTGGACTAGATGACCTTTAAAGGTCCCTTCCAACCCAAACTATTCTATGATTCTATGATATATGCATGTATAATATATTCAGAGTCTTAGAAGTCTAGATAGTGGTCTAATGCTGAACAACATCTGTCTGGAGCTTGTTCATTGACCTCACTAGATCAATGAATCACACCCTCATACTGTTGGCCTCTAAAGACCCATTTCTTCCAAATATTTGTATTCAGCCAAATACTTAATGGCATTAAATTCTAGGAAGATGCTTTTGAGGTTTTTTTTTAATAAGGTTCAACCTCCAGCGAGAAATGCTCTCCAAAAGGAAAGCTTAAAATAATGGAAAGAATTTAAGCTCCAAATGTGCCAGTCTATTTTATTTTCTTTCACCTTACTGACATAATTAATGAACTCCGTTTCCTATTTGCATTTCACTATCCCTATATATTCATTAAGTACATTCATTTAGTGTAGCTGTTGGAAAACAGTCTAGATCTTGCATTAGGCTGACCAAGGCATCACTGCTCATGAATATTTAAGGACAAATCTTAATCATAGAGTAAAATTTTCCTACAGCATTAAATGCCTTAAAAGTAATATATAACTTGTAGTCATCATAGTCATATCCATCATCGGGAGCTGAACTTTAAAATGTTAAGTCCTGGTATAAAACTGGTGGAAATAATTGTTTATTAATAGCTATTTTCCCTCTATGCTTCATAATTATCTAGGACACATGTTTAAAATGCTAGTCTGCCACAGCATAGCTGGCTACCAGTCTCTTTTGACTACTATTTCTTCTGCAATGCCTCAGCTCTCCATGATTTCTTTTATATTCTTTTCCTTTTGCTAAACTGAAGATTTTACGGGTATGGAAGAGCAAGGACTGCAAAATACACTAAAACTGTGTATGCCAGACATTTTTTCCAATCTTTTCTTACATTGCTGATAGATTTTATAATACAATTCAGTATAATCATAAAAGTGGATGCTGTCATTAGACATCACATTTTACTGAAGTACTCTAATAAATTCTGAAATGCAATTCTTTCTTTTCTGAAAAATAATTTTCAAATATGGTATTACAAAATTCCTTGGTTTATTGCCTGTTGTTTATTTCAAATAAATCTCCTTTTTTTTCAAGGTAAAGTGTTCTTACATGGCATAATATTTTGCAATTTATTATATCATTTTGCTGATGCAAATTTGCCAGTGACAAACTTAGAGACAGAAACCATTCTTTACTCTGATCTTGACAGGCTTGAGAGGTGGGCCCCTGCAAATCTCATGAAGTTCAACAAGGCCAAGTGCAGTGCAAGGTCCGGTAAGGTTTGGGCAATCCCAAGCAGAAATACAGGCTGGGCGGAGATGAGAGCAGCCCTGAGGAGAAGGACTTGGCGGTACTGATGGACAAAAAGCTGGACATGAGCCAGCAATGTACACTTGCAGCCCAAAAAGCCAACCATATACTGGGCTGCATCAAAAGAAGCATGACCAGAAGGTCGAGGGAGGTAATTCTGCCCCTTTACTCCACTCTTGTGAGACCCCACCTAGAGTACTGTGTTCAGCTCTGGGGCCCCCGACATAAGAAGGACATGGAGCTGTTGGAGCAAGTCCAGAGGAGGGCCACGAAGATGATCAGAAGGCAGGAGCACCTCTCCTATGAAGACAGGCTGAGAGAGTTGGGGTTGTTCAGCCTGGAGAAGAGGAGGCTCTGGGGAGACCTTATAGCAGCCTTCCAGTACCTGAAGGGGACCTACAAGAAAGCTGGAGAGGGACTTTTTACAAGGCCATGCAGTGACAGGACAAGGCGTAATGGCTTTAAACTGAAAGAGGGTAGATTTAGATTAGATATAAGGAAGAAATTCTTCACTATGAGGGTGGTGAGGCACTGGAACAGGTTGCCCAGAGAAGTTGTGGATGCCCCATCCCTGGAAGTGTTCAAGGCCAGGTTGGATGGGGCTTTGAGCAACCTGGTCTAGTGGAAGGTGTCCCTGCCCATGGCATGGGGGTTGGAACTAGACGATCTTTAAGGTCCTTTCCAACCCAAACCATTCTATGATGTTTCTATGATCTAATACCTACTCAAGTCCTTGAGAGTCCCACCTGGAGTTTGCATCACCTACATTCACTGGATAGACACCTTGCATAGCAGTATATTGGGGGTTGGGGGACAAGGATCAAAAATATAAAGGACTCCCTTAATTAACTCAGAACCTCTAGAGGTTTGGGCTATAGGGATCTATCAAAAGATGCAGAAGTTTGAATGGTTACTTAAAAATCTGAATCCAGAATTCCACATACACAAGAACAAAAAACCCTAGCTTTCTCTGAGCAGATTTTGCCAACCAGCAGGTATGGTATGGAAAGAAAACCCACTTATGATGGCTTACCCATTTCTCTCCAAACATTTGGACTGCCATTTTTTTTTTTTTTCTCTGATCTAGTTTTGCAGGGAGGGAGACAATCAAAGGGCTTTCCCTGCAGACCTGGTTCTCTTTTTTTTTTTTTTTTTTTTTTTTTTTTTTTTTTTTAATTTTCTTTTTTTTTCCCCATAACAGAAAGGAAACCATGTATCACTTTCATAATCATCCCCTTTCCCTTTCACCTTAAGGCTTGGTATGTCTGCTACTGTAATTCTCTCTCTGCCTCCAACATTTCTGTTCTCCTCCTTTCTTTGGTGAGTGCTGCTTTTTGTGTGTTCATCTTCCCTGAAATTTGTCCCTTTTTCCATTTTCCCCTGGTTGAGATGTATTTCAGTTCTAAGCTCTTTCATTCTCTCTGGCTCACTGTGTATTATAGTTTTCTGCAGCATTAATGAGGCTGATGCTCCTGTCACACCTCTCCGCAGCTGGGCACGGATGATCTGCTTGCAGGGGTGCCTTTCTTCCTTCCTCATTCAGCCTCTCCGATTGGCACCTGATATGAACAGGCTAGATGAGATATAAAAGAACAGACTCTGTCCTCAGTAGCCTCCTAGCCTTTTCATAAATGGAAGGTGGACCTTGCTGTTCTACCTAGGGTAGATAAGAAGAAAAAAAAAAACCTCACCTTCATGGGAAGTGCTGCCTGTCTCTACTATTTTAGATAGGTGAGGAAATGTTATGAAGGTGTTTTGTAATAACTGAGTCTGGTGTTGGAAAAAGGAGGTCAGGGGAGGCACCTCCATCTTGCAGCAACTTACTGCTCTCCTACTCTGTCACTGCCATCTGAGAGAAGATGTACAGCTTTGAAAGGAAAAACACAGCACAACTGCTCAATTTTTTCCTCTGCTAGCAGCTCCAGTGAAGAAGCCTAAGGACGGGTTTCAAAACCAGCAGGCATTTCCCTCCCATTTTAGGGTACTGGCAAAAAGGATGATACACACAAAAGAACAGAACCAACCTTATGGGTAGCACAACCAAAGGAAAGTAATTACTTACCTTCTTGCAAAATAAGCAACAACTGGTAGCATATGCTTTGCCTATTTTCAGTCAGGTCTCTTATCTGAAAGCTAAAGACCAAATTGCACATCTCAAGAACAAACTGGTTTTGTGTTACTTAAAATATTACATAATAAGAAAAGCTTGCACTAGGTAATTACAAGGCTCTTCATTAAAAAACAGAAAAATGAAAGGATAACCCTGAATTATTATAACCATTTCCATTAATCCTTAAAAGCAAAAGTGAAAGGATTAATTTTTGTTCTCAGGTCATAATTTCTCTCTACATATCCTACTAGCAGCAAGAGTTATAATAAAAGTCTGCTAACAAACAATAATAGGAATGGATTCAGAGCTGTATTAAACCCCACTAACCAAACCACCTTCGTAAGAATTTTACTTTTACTGTTACTTGTGAAGACTAAAATTACCTGCTCAAGATTAATAAGCTTTTTATTAAGTAAACCATTTTTAAGAAAGTGATGTCAGAGAACTATTTTAAGAGTATCTAACAACCAAATGCTTAGGGCAGCAAGAGGAAATAGTGGTAATATTATGTCTACCAGCAGAGCAGAACAATCCAAACATTCCTATACTCTTCTAAGCTGTAAAGGTTTCTAATCTGTAGGAGATTCTATTTTATTTATTTTTTTTCCTGGTTTGGGGCTACATCTGATATAAGATTACATTTTAATCATCTATGGTCTGCCCGCTGATGAAGTCACTTGACATTTAGAACAAAGTTTTTATTTATTTAATGTGTTCCAATAGCACCTATCATTGTATGCCTAGGATGTATTTTTCTTCAGAAAATAACTACAATGTATTTCAAGATAGTTGGAGACACAAGCAATTGTAAGCAAAGGCATCTGGCAAATTATTAAGCGAAATGTCCCAGTGTTTCTCCATGTGGTGAAACAGAAAGGGACTGACTGGGATTTCAATTTTTTCTTTAATGTGTTTTGCCCTTTTATTGGCTAAGTGAAACAAATAGACATTATAGACTAAGGTAAACTTTCACACTGAGGCATCAGATCAAACACTTACCGATTTGAGGAGGTGAATTGAAAGGAGAAATACTTTCACTAACTGTAAGAAACTAAAAAGTTTCTAAGTGTAAGCAGTGGAGGCTTTTCCTTGCCAATCTGGACCCACTGCAGCTTGTGGACTACAAATATAACTATTGCATTTACCTCTGTCCTCTAGAGCAAACGATGATCAATTCTGCCCCTGCTGCACTTTGCAGATCAACTCTAAAGCAATGCCTAATTAGAAGCACACTGTAACAGTCAACTCTGGATATGATTTAAACTCTATGTTACACTGAGAGCTTGAAGAGACTCAAATAAACAGCATACCAGCTGTAAATCAAGGAGTATTTTTTTCTTAATGAAAGATTTAATTTATTTGCTATCATTTAGTAATGTCCAAAGCAGACCACTACAGCAGACTATTATTTTTATGAAATACCACAAAGGTAATTTTAAAACATTCTAGCGACATGCTGCCCTTTACTGACCTAAGCAGTTGGCTGAAGCTCAAGGTCTTGCTGATTGCTTTGGTCAGGAGAAGAAATCAATGGAAGAGCTGTCTGCTTTAGACACAATCCTCAATGTGCGCTGTATTACCTCAAATCGTTTCTCTCAAGCACAGAAGTACTTGAACACAGACTCAAAGAGAAAGAGAAAGGAGAGTATGTAGCAGAACAACACACCTTAAAGAGTAAGTTACTGGTAAGCAGCCTTTCTACCTTCTTCACTTGTTTGTGCATATACATATTCACATGAATAACTTCAAGCATTACTTTTTCCTCTATATGGAAAATGAGAAGGCCAAAACATGACATCATGAGAGGGAGAGGTGGGTTCTCTGTTTCACATTTTCAGGTTTACTATCCTGCAGCCAGCTGGGCTGTTGGATGGGGAGACCGCTGGTTTGCAGCAGTTGTTAACTCATCTGGGTGATCATGTTCCTCTTGATCGAGAATAGTGACAGAGTTACAGAGTACTGACAGGGTTGGCAAGAAAGGTGAGGATAACATGGGGTCCGCCTCTTCGCTGTCAGCTGATAAATTCTTTGTGAGCGACCCAATCTGTAGAACTGTTGAACTATGGTGAATACTCAGGTCATAGCACTAAGGTAGTCTGGTCCTTCAATGGCATCTCCTCATGGAGATGAGCAGAATCTCTGCATGGTGATGACTGTGGTCAAAAACCTGCTCACTGCATTTGGGCCAGCTGCATTTAATGTTGTCTGGAAATAGGCTCCATAAGCAGAGCATTAATTTCTTTTTGTAGAAGAGGAGGGAAGTTCTGAGGTAAAAAAATTGTAACTCGCGATCGTATTCAGAGATAATTAAGAGCTGAATAGATTACTACTCTTAATGTTAAAAGAGAGTAAGTTCAATAACTGCCTCCAAATGCTTCTGTCCTCCGTCACTGAAGACAACGTGACTGTTTACACTCCAAAATTTTACAAAATAGGAAAAATTTTTAGGAAGTGGGAAGATATCTGTAACATTTGGCCAATTGTTCTTTCTGCCATTAAAAACTGTCAAAACAGACGAAATTCGGGAGAGTCAAATCTCAAATATTATCAGCAGGTTGTCTAGTGGGTGAACAAACAGCATATTCAGAGGCCCCCTAAGATGGCTCCACAATAACTAGCTCCAGTCAACAACAGGATTTGTGTGTTGGCAGTGTTGCTGTGTTGTCCACCTACCTTTTTGGATCAGTGCTTGCTCAAGACCTTTGTGCTTCACATAATGTGGGACCATTGAACTTTCCTTTTTCCTTTCAGTTATACTCTCACAGTATATTCTTGTAGCTTACTTTTACACATATCCTGAATAATTCATATTTTTAACCAAGTGATCCCAACTCTTCATCACCCCAGATAATTGAGTGTTGAGCGCCTCAAGAAAATGATAATACAGAAATGAAAGTTCACTGACTTCTCCATACTCTACTTAGGTTAAGCACCTGATCAGAATGATGCTCAGTAACATACGCTGAAAATAACTGCCATCTTACCTATTCAGCTGATGTGGATTGCTTCCAGACCTGTCAAGCCCCCAGCAGAAGGCAGGACCTCATAATAAATACATGACTGGCTGAACCAAAATGAATGGGGAAGCTCAGACAGGCCATCAACTTATATTTATTTTATTTGTGATATCTGTGATTCCAGAAGCTGAAATCACAGCATGGTATATGGGATCTCACCCCAACCACGTGACACATCAGCTCCATTTTCCCCTCCCACACTGTGTGTCATCGTTCCTATGATTATTGACCTTCTGATGACTAAGATTAGAAGCAAGGTTTCTTCTGTGATGAAGATTCAGAGCTTCCCATGTCAAGATCCTTCACCACAAGTTACAGTGAACACTGACAGCAGACTGCCTAAACATATGGGCATGTCCCTTTG
>WAAD01025661.1:0-16256 GCA_013389945.1 Fregata magnificens | reverse complement strand
TTAAGCAACCTTAGATGTTAGCAGAAATGCTTCAGGTTCTTTATATTGAATTTGTGCTGGCATGAAGAGCTGTGATGGTGTGCTATTCTTTCCTGTAAGTATGAGTCAAGTTTGGAGGAGAGAAAGAAGAAAAAACAGAAAATGCAGCAATTCCTTTCATTGGAAAGTTTTGTGTACTGCCAGTAATGTTATTAATGAGCATGGCATGGAAGTGTCCATTCTGGTTGTGAGCTTTAATCCAGAATTCTAAGCTTGAAAAATGCTTTGGCTGTCCCTGCAATAGCATAGGAGTTCCTAATAATCTTTTTTGCTGAGATCCGTCAGTAACATTCAAGAGTTGTGAGCTGCTGAGAAACATGTAAGAGAATCACGTATTTTCAGAAATACAATCCAGTTGTATTGCACAGTATGTCTGTTAGTGATCATTTGCCAAAAAGAATGAATATCCATTTAAGTATACATATACATATGTGTGTAATTTCCCCTGAAGATGTTCTGAATTTTGTAGACCAAACTATTAGTCTTGAGGAGAAAACTGTTTTGTTTTTAATAAACTTTATGTTGTCTTAAATTGCTTCCTGTATAAAGAAAGATGTTGCCAGCCTTAAAGGTTACAAAAATATCTTCAGTCATCTCACTTTTATATATGCCTATGTATAAAAGTATGTGTATGTTTGTAGTCGATATAAAAATTCCTTTGCATTTATCCAGTGTTTCAACTCAAACATTACAAAGCTGAACAGTTCTCAAAATAGCTCTATGAAGTATGTCATTGTAGTTTTCCTCTGTTGTAGATGAGGAAAGTGAGGAAGATAAATGAAAGTTTTAGTTCTCCTACTAGCATTTGTTTGTCTTATTGTAACACATATATTATTTTATATGCTATTTTTATGCACTTTTATTTCTAGATACTCATTGACTTTGAATAAATTAGTCTGTGTTTAAGGGTTGACACATCCCCATCAAGACGAGAGTTATGACAGTGTCAAGTCTTTGCCTCTTTTACTAACGACTTGTAGCTAGGATTGTTTGTAGACATTTGCCATGACCTAGTACTTACAGGTTGCCT
The DNA here is from genome assembly GCA_013389945.1 of Fregata magnificens. Classification (NCBI taxonomy): domain Eukaryota; kingdom Metazoa; phylum Chordata; class Aves; order Suliformes; family Fregatidae; genus Fregata; species Fregata magnificens. The sequence goes on along the minus strand of WAAD01025661.1, from coordinate 15,187 downwards.
GAGATGGATTTGTGCAGTGTAGCTTTTATCATTACATTAGTCAGGCAGTTCTTGTAAAAAGGCTTGTTTGGGTACTGATGGAGCCTGGCATGCACAGGAACTATTTAAGGGACTAGAGGATGTGCAAGGGCGGGATAGGAGAGAAAGACGGATAAGATCCTCAGAGAAATGTATGTTGGTATTTCACTAAAATACGTTTTTCCCAAGCATTAGCATATCCTCAAGTTAAAAAAGTTACCTAGGTTGTGAACTGATTTCGTTGCTCTTAATCTGTGGAGGTTATACTGCACTCTCGGAAGCCTTTCTATCCCTTCGACTGTATTTTACACAGCTATGGCTTTATACTAATATTTTACTGCCATTTTTTTTTAACCATTTGTGATTTAAATAATCTAACACACCACTTCTTTTACAGTAGCATTTTATAGTAGCGCTTGCAGACAACACTAAAAGAATATCTAAATCTTTCTTTGGCATTCTACTACCTTTAATAAGCAAATATATCCTGTACTTAGTAGTAAAGTTTGGAAAAGAAAAAACAGTGTATGTACAGGATGATATGCCTTTGAAATGCTGAGTGAAACTCAGGGCGCTGCTACTGAAACAAGTGTGGATTCACCACAGTAAATGGAAGAATGGAATTGACCTCCCCTATCTAAAAGTCTGTGTTAAAATCCCTTTGCTGAAATTAAGTTTAGTGTTGAAATACAGCAAATGTATGTCAGCTGCAAAGTATGTGTTTGTATTTTATATTGTTTGTATGTGAGCTATCCAGTTTTGCTCATTTACACAAGTTCAGCCTTTATTACTTTAATGTAAATATGCCTTGATATGATAGCAGGTATGGGCTGAAATTCTTCAAAAAGGGTACCAGGCTTTTAGTAGCAGATTCTTTGAAATTAATCTTAGTGCTTTCAATAACGAATTTTGGGTTGTTTTTAATTTCTTCCAAAGAGAGACATGGGGAAGTGGGAGAATCTATGAAAACAGAATGAAATGGGTATGTGTCACGACAATGAAGTTGGTTTAGTTTTCCTTGAATCGGCTGACTTTTATTTCACTAGCTGCCTTGTTTTGAAACTAGTCCTTATCTCAAGTAGATGAACAGAGAGTTTTTCAGGTATTTCAATCATTTGTTTCTGTGTGGTTATGATTTTTTTTTTGTAGAGATCTACCCTGTGCAACCTCTGTTAATGAGGTACATACATAAATCTTCTCCTTGACCTAATTGCCAGTCAAAGGAGGATCTGCCTGGTAGATATTTGTATGCTATTTCGCTACACAATAGTAGTGGAGACAGTAAAGTTGAAAGGTTAGAGAGCTTGGAAGACATATTTCAATGACCACAGGTACTTCTCTTGTAGGTGGTAACTGGCAGTGGTGAATCTCCATCGCTCTGAAACTCTCCCCTTCCCTTGCTTTCTTCCTTTGTCTGTTTTCTTCAAAATGCTTGAAGTTCAGCCTGTCATCCTGATCAAAAGGTTCTTTTAAGTCAAACAAAAAAGACCAAATGAGCAAAGAACACTCTCATTTCAGCTGAATTGTCTACCAGGCCACTAAGCAATGAGGGAAGCACCAGAGGTCTTTGAATTCAGAAGCCACTGTTGAAGTTTTAGGTGAAAAATGACTGAAGCATTAGAATGTGAACTACTGTTTCTGAAAATAAGAGGAAGTTGTTAACTCCCAGTAAGGAGCTATTCTCTTACTAAGCTTCTAGGAAGAAATGAGAGCTGGCCTATGGATAAAAATCTACCAAAGGAAGTATAAAAAAATATTTAATGGTGTATTTTTTAATCTCAAAAATCTGCAAAAAGGATTTCATGAGTTTGATTGGCAGGAGGTGTAATTTTTTCTTCTCAATTTCTATTGTGTTGGGAAAGAAAGCCAGAATGTACTTCCATGATCCCTGCAGTTTTATAAGCCCTAAATTCCACCAGACTATATTGGTCTTCCTTTTAAGTCTGTCTTTTTTTTTTTTTTTTATTATTGTTTTCCCAAGTTCTCATTTGGTTTTGGAGCATATTAATGACTTCCATAAAGTAGAATGTTTTGATCGAGTTCAAGGCATCAATACCTAATGCATCTGCTTAGACCAGGGGGACAGAAGGATACCAGGCTTTTTGAGCAAAATAGCTCTATATTTGTACAGTCTGCTTATTGACTGCTTACTGGTACAGTCTTCACTGGTGAGTGCAGAAAACTCCTCTGGAGTGGTACTATGCCATTGTTATTCTAAGAAATGGGGATAATTGGGAGGTTAAGCAGTGCTAGTTATTTTTTCTCCTTTGTTTCATATCCCTTTTAATGTTCAATGCAAAATAAAAGGCATGAAGTCTGTGGCAATAAAAACTGTTTAGAGCTATAACTTCTCTCCTGCTTCAGCAGTTTGACACAACAATAAATGCAGTTCTTCTGAGGAAAAGGTGAAGCAATCTACCTTGAAAACTCTTTGTATTCTAGTTCTTTTTATTGTAAAATTTGAAAGCAGCCTTTCATTCTTCTTTGTCTTCCTGTCACCCAAACATGCTTTTTTTTATAGTTGTGCAATTCGTTGCTCCTTGAATTTCTGTGGCATCATTTCTGTTGACTGCAGTGAATATTTATTAATGAAAGTACAAGACTCTAGTCAACTGCACTTTCTCTTGTTACTGAATCTTATAAACCATTGAATCTTGTCAAGAAGCCCATGACTTATAATAAATATTTTCATCTATTGATAGCAGACTCATTTTTGCCTATTCCATAGCTACCATGCTATATATTAATTTTTCTGTCACTTGTGACATAAGCACTCAACTACTGAGTGAATGCTGATATAGGAATTCAGTCCTGTTTTTAAATTCCTCCACCAGCACGGTCACACGTGTGGACACACATGTGAAGACACATACACACACACATATATGTGTATTTCTATTGGAGAGGATGTAACAGGGATACAAAAATAATCTGCTGCATAGTAGTCTACTATAGGATGGAGTGGGACTCCAAGTGTCTCTTCTCAGTGCACCAAAAGGAAGAGGAGGAAGAAATAGGGAGGCTCTGTGAAGGTAAAGGAGTGCAGAATAGCCTACCTGAGGTGCTGGAGGATGAGGAGTTAATCTCGGTCATACTGTACTTTTTAGCAGGGCCTGTTGCAATAGGACAAAGGGTAATGGTTTCAAACTAAAAGAGGGTAGATTCAGAGTAGATATAAGGAAGAAATCTTTTACAATGAGGGTGGTCAAACACTGGAACAGGTTGCCCAGAGAGGTGGTAGATGCCCCATGCCTGCAAACATTCAAGGTCAGGTTGGATGGGGCTCTGAGCAACCTGATCTAGTTGAAGATGTCCCTGCTCATTGCAGGGGGGTTGGACTAGATGACCTTTAAAGGTCCTTTCCAACCCAAACTGTTCTATGATTCTGTGATTCTAAGATAGCATGGGATGCTTTTTCAAGTCTCAGGTGGACATGTAATGAGATAGGAATCTGCTGAAGAATTGGTGGAAGAGTAGGAAGCCTGAACCAGTCTGTATCAAAAACATGTCTCATTTTTTGAATGTTTTATAAACCAAGTATTGAACACTGAAACTGGTATTTTGTTGTACTGTCATTAAAAAATATTTTTAAAATCATGGATTGAATTCCAAAAAATTCTAAGACTGTTTGAAAATAGCAAATGTAACAGTAATAGTAGAAAAAGCTCACTGCTCAGTCTGTTTTAGGAATTTTGATTCTGTAGGGCACACATCAGTTATGTTATCAAATGTCTTCCTGCAGTTCCGAGCGCCAGCGAAAAATGTGTGTGTTTCTGTCTTTTTGATGTAACCAAAGTTATGTGTTTGTATCTTCCTTGCACCTATGGCGTTATGGAAAACAGAAACTCTGGATGTTTTCTTATAAAATGAGAGACTTAGCAATATTAGATTTTCTTAATTGTGTGTTTATGTGCTGTTTTACATGTTTAGTAGAGTGGGGGTTCCTTTGTGGCTTTTTTTTTTTTTAACAGTATTGCATCAAAACTCTAATATCATCAGTAAACTTCCGCTTATCTAGCCAGTAGGAAAATAGGAAGGTGCACTGTGGACAAGGCAATGAGAGCTTAGGTTCAGGAAATACATCTATTACAGTGCATTGAACAGTAAGTGGTAGTCAGGAGGCTTTTGACTTTACCAGAAGCCATTTTCTTAACTTTAATAATGTGAGAAGTTTTTTGTGTCACCATATTGTTGGTCTCACTGGCATGTACAGCAGCTACTCAATTCACAAGAAACTTAGCTGTTGATTCAGGTTATAATGTTTGCTTAAATTCATTTATGGCAATAGTAAAGCTTGATTTTTTTCATGCTCGGGCAATGGGTACATAATCATATACTGTTCATACCATGGAATCTTTATAGGACTATCTGTGTTGAGTTTTGTCGGTTTCCAAAGAAAAACATTGTGTGTGTTTGTCTGTAGAAGGGGAGAAAAAGTGGGGGAAGAGGACAGCCTTACTGATTAATGAAAGAAAGCAAGTATGTCAGAGAAAGGAAGAGGAGACCTCCTCTAGCCGGCTTTTGCTTGGGATGCCGAGCCTTATGCTTCTTCCTGGGTACTGAACTAGTCAGTTAGCAGTGACCCCTGTGTAGCTTGTGATGCAATCTGATGACTTTTGTGAGCAACATTATAAAGTTCAAAAAAGCACCCCATCCCAACCTCAGCAAGAGCATTGCATGAAAAATTAATGTCTAAATTACAGTCTAAATGCTTTCTTGATGCATTTTGGGTAGATGGTGTTCTCCTGCCTGCAGTTTATGAACTTGTCTGATTTACGTATTGGCATAAATCACTGACTTCTGAATACGGTTGTATGAATTTACAGCAGGATTCACTTACAATTTACTTGTTGATGTGAATGTTAACTAAGCTGTTTATTGTTATATATATCAATTTTATGTTTCTCAGGTTACATCCATTTACATAATGCTTATTAAGTCAGGCACGGTTATTGTGTCAAATATTCACGTTTCCTTTTGTCTGCCTTGAAATATTGTAACAAAAACTTGAGAATATAAGGGGAGCAAAGGAAAGATTGGTAAGAGTTTTTTGGGTGGTGGGTTGGTTTTTTTCTTTAAAGTTTTCACCATAAGTCAGTCATATCCCAGGGGAAGGATAAAATATGTAAAAGAGAAGGGAATATAATTTCAGTGGTAGAAACTGCTCAGATTCACTGAAAGTTCTTGTGAGCACTTGTAAAATGGATGCAAGGTGAGATGTTGGCATTGTAAACTAGCATATGTAAACACTGGCTGCAAACATGGCCAAGTTCAGCAAATGCCAAAACCACATTGCTCAGTAGTTCAGGGCTTGCATAGTGGACGGAAGACTAAAATGAGTGTGGGAACTTTGAAATAGTATTGTGTTTCATAATACTCCATGTAACCTCTTATGATTCAGCATATCTGATCCTAATATTTTGCAGCAACTATAGGTTAGACTAGGGATTGTTGTTCCAGTCAGGAACTTGTGATTTGTGAAAGTCATGAGCCAAATTTCAAAGAAAGAAAAAGGTTTACTTTTGTAACTGAATACTTTGTTGTTATGTGCTGGAACCACCTTTTACCATCAAAATAAACTGCAAGAATTGAATTACCTTAGGCAATGCATGGCTTGTCATTTAGTTGTGAAAACATGATTAAACTAAGTTGGCAAATTGGTTTCCTTTTCGAATTTGTCTAGGTGACATTGGACTGTCTGGTTCGCTTTTCTGCTCGTCCCCACAAGGCTGCTATTCCCTTACACTGCTAGTCACACTCTTATTGTGGATGCTGTAGCTGCTAGTAGGGATGAATGCATTGTATGCTGTTTTATCCCAGATGAAAATGAAGGCTGAATATTGCAAGGTACATTCGGTCCTCTAGCTGCAAGGTTGCCTTAGCCTATGGCCGTTGTGGTTGAAATGTAGGAAAGCAGTGACTGTATCTAAAAGGTTACTGTTACTCAGGACATGGTTTAGGAGGCATGGTGGTGTTGGGTTGACGGTTGGACTTGATGATCTTAGAGGTCTTTTCCAACCTTAATGATTCTGTAATTCTCACTGCATCTTCTCTGGTAGCTCTGTCTGACGGGAGCTGCTGAGTTTGACATCTCAGGTGCCTTGGGGAGCCTTGAAGGTGGATGATCCCACTGGGACCTGGGACTGTCACAGTCCAACTGATTCTGCTTGGTTGGTTGTTGCCAGCTTGTGCTGGGCACTGGCAGGTCCTTTTTGCAGGGGCATCATACGGGTTACCTAACAGTCACTACAGATCTGGATTCTTCTGCCCTGACTTTGGAGGTTTCTACAGAACCTAGAAACATTGCTATTTCTTTGAACCCCTTCCTGAGAATCCCTTACTATTTTCAGTTCTACTTTCCCCTCAACGCTTGGAGCCTTTTTGGTGAAGTCATGGTAGAACTGCCTGTATTATGGTTAAAGGCAGATCTATAGCAGTACGAATATGGAGGGAATATATCTCTAAGAGAATTCAGATAATTTTGAATGCTTGTAAAACCAATAAAAATTAAATACTGGCTTTTTAAGAGGTCCTCTGAATGTAACTGTTGCAAAGCTATAAAGGTGGCAATGGCCACAAGGGTGGAATACAAAATTAGCATCTTTCAGGGAATTAATTATAAAATGCCAGCTGTGTGAAAAATCAGGCTGATCACACTCAGTTAACCGTGAGGGGAATGTTGTCTGAATGAAGACCACAAGGACTGGTGTCATGTTTTCTAGTACTGTGTTCTCTTGCCTTTCTATTTCTTGTATACATATTTATAATAATGTAAAGGTTCCATCAGAGAATGGAAATGGGATTTTGATAGCCAAAAAAAAAAAAAAAAGGTCACCTGCCAGTAATCCTGAACATGGCTGTTGAATGGATTTGACCCTGATTTCAGCTTTGCTCTTGGCTGGCAGGTGCCTGGAGGCCTTTCAGTCTGCTTTAGGAGACCTTGCTTTAAAAACAGTAGTATTTGTCGCCTAATTATGAATGCAGATTTTGCATGTGTTTGTGATTTAAAAGGCCTTGCTTATGTGAAACAGGCTATAAACTCTCCTTGGAAATGTATAGTAGTCTGGAGTAGATAATTACACTTTGAGAAAAGAGCCTCTGTTTCCAGTGAAAACACTGTAAAGTTATTTCAGAAATGCTCTGACCTCAGACATTTCATATAACTTACACAAAATGCTTTCACATTTGTGCAGCAGCTAGCGGCTTGATCTCTGCCATCTCATAAACGAAAGCACAGAAGTCTCCCTGGGAAAAAAGCAGGATGTCTGTGCTGTGGCCTACAAAGCTAGTGATATTTTACTCACTCTGTTCTTTGTGTCTATACCTTTAAACAGAAGAAACCTTGCCCTCCTTTAAACAAATCTGTCTCCTAATCACACCCCACCCCCGCAAACCCAACTTTCCCTCAGATTTTTCTTCCTCCCTGCCCCCACTCAGTGTACACACACTAATAAATTCTGCAGTAAAAACCTTGGGAGAATTTCTCAGCACAAATGGAAAGAAGATGTCAAAGGCTGAGGATAGGAATTTTCTTTTTAAAGTTGCAAAAACAATAGAGAACAATTGAAACAATGGGGGAAGAGCCAGAGATGGGCGAACAAGCCATGAAAGAATTGCATTAATGTTCTTTTGATGAAACCCCACTGGTTCTCTTCACTAGCATCCAAAAGAGCTATTTTTGTTTGCAATTGTTTGTTTGTTTTTCAAGACTCTGGTGGAAAGCAAAAGCATTGCAAATACAAGTGCAGAGACTTGTGAGAATGTTCACACCAGAAATGCTCTTGTGGCCTTTTGAAAAGGTGTTTTTAACTTTTGGTACAATAAAGTTGTCAGATATTGATGAAGAATTTGTATGAAAAATTTGTGTGCTGGAAGGATGACTTAATAGAAACAATGGTGTGTGGCACTCAGGGAGAGCAAACACCAAGCAGTCATAATTGCTGGTTTTGCCCAATAGGCAGCGACGAAAAAAACCCTTGGATTTCTGAATATGATGTGGACAGGTAATTTTCAGAAAACCCTGCACAGAAAAAGGAGAAAAAAATTTAATTGATATGTGACTCAGTCTTATTAAAAACCATGTTTGGGTATGGATTGTGCTTTCAGAGAACTCTTAACAGAGGAAAACATGCAGGGGAGAGGCAGGGGTCACTTGCGCAGGTGGAGACAGCTGAGCATATTGCTGCAGTTGTACCGGGGAGACAGTCCAGTAGCCCTGCAGATCTGCTGGCTGAACCTCCCGTGTGAGCATGTTCTAACTTGTTTCTGTTCCAGTGAGCCAGCTTAGTTCAGGGAGCTGTCGTGGTCTCTTCTTAGTTTGTACCGACTGGCAGAGCTGTGGTGGGCACGCCTCAGAAAAGTTGTGAGCCAAAACCCATCAGAAACAGGGCTACCCTTGGGCATAAGAATGGTGTTGAGCATCTGGATGAAGGCAGTAACAACTCCCACAATCACAGCATGATCCAAAAGCCAACATCTGTCTGCAGTCTTGGTCATGTCATATGATCTATAATTTCATGCCTAAGACCCAAGAAATAGGATTCTGACTGTAGCAGATAGGGGTCATGTTATTTGCAGTTTGCAGCCAGTAAGATATTCAGAGCCAGTAGTGGTTTGATAATTCAAGGAGATAGAACACATGAGCACAGCTTGTGCTCAGTGTTCACTGTAAAAAAGGCAGTAACAGCCAGAATTGAGTGATTTTAGTTCTTCCTATTCTGCAGTTACTGTGTTACTGATGGTATGAGTTTGTAAATTCGCAAGCTTGATGGCATGTATGTGTGTTTTAAAATGGGACTGCTGAAAATGTGCTCTACTGTAATGTCACATCCAAGTAAGTATAGGTGGAGTCTGTAGCTAACAGTAGACAATGCTGCATGTATTTTGCAGTGTATGTATATGAACATATGCACTGGAAAGGGGCAGTAAGGGATAAAGTATAAAAAAAGTAGATGGAGAAACCTTAAAAGTGCAGCAAGGTTGTATCCATTAAGTCATTTTGTTTAATTTGTTTTTAAAGAGCACAAGTTCTTGCAGGGCAACACAAAGTGGAGAGGGGTCATACTTAATTGAGCAGATGGTTTCCACTCAGCTTGCAGTGAGCTTTCTAGAGACGTGGGGACGCCAGGTAGCAGACTTGTTTCTATGTCTTCTGCAACAGGCTATGGAAAGGGAGGCATATGCTTTAACTCCTTGAAAGATTTAGCAGAAGATGCTCTTCTTTGGCATGCATCAGAAGCCCTTAAAAATAAGCAGAAAATTGGCTAGAATAGGGATTCTCAAAGACTTGCATGTGGTTGATCACATCCTTAATACACAGCAGACCGACGTTCCTTCCATTTCCATTTATGTGAACCACATGAATTTTTACTAGTGTAAATTCTGAAACGGTCCAAACGTGCTCAGCTCAACTAGGTTGCACTTGGTTATTTCTAATGATGTTGCTGGTGGCAACCTTTTCTTGTGCTACATGCGCGTGTGCACACACGTACATGCTCCCTCTGTTATAACAGTGGACCCAGCTTGCTTGGCTGGCTCCTTCTCTGTTTCCAGCTGCTTTCGTATGTACCTCAGGTCCTTCTTCGTAATGAAACACCTGCGTAGCTTTCAGAAAGTTGGAGGTAGAGTCTGCACTGTGTAAGCAGCCAGTTCTCTGCAGACTGCTAGCATTTTGATTCACAAGACACTAACCTGAAAACTAGTGTTTTAGAAACCTGCTGGTAGCGTTCTGGAAGTTGCTCAATAAAAATGGAATAGGAAAGGACCTCACTGTTTTGTGATTCTGTCACCTTACTGTTTGTCTGGTGGTAAGTAACAATAAATATTACTTCTGCAAAATCATGTTATACAAAGAGCTTATTTTGCCTAAAACAGTGTGCTTGAGACTAAACGTCAACTTCAGCATTGCCAAAGATAGGAATGAAAACACTACTTTTAGATTCCCTAATCCATTTTTCTTTGGCAATCTAAGCCAAGAAGGGTGCCAAAATACATGGCAGATTTATATGCCTCTGAATTTATTAGCTGCACTTGCAAAGAAGTTTTACAGTCTTAGAAAACATTTATTATCTGATAGGAGATAAACTATTGTCCCTAACTGAAATCAATGGAAATTTTGCATTTCAGGCATAGTTTTGCTTGTCTGAGTGGTCTGATTCAGCACATGGGGTGAGCAAACTATTCAAGAAATAACCGCACAGTGCCTATTATTAATACAGTGAAGAAGCCGTCTCTGGAATAGCCCTGGCATTTGGAGTGAAAAACAATAAGGAAACACATTGTTAGGAAGAAATCGCAGATTGGCGCAGACCTGCTTCTTGTCGTGTCCCAGGACTTCATCAGTATCAGTAATTCATCTTTGCTTCTGTTTCTTTCAGGGCCCTCCTGGTCCAAAAGGCGAGAAGGTAAGTTGATGTACGGGTGACACTTACAAGGTGAACGGAAAGCCCTCCCAGCATGAACTAAAGAGACTGTTTGTATTGACGCAGTGTAATGTTAGATTATGTAAGAGAGCTGGGTAGCACACAGATGCTGTGTTAAACCTATCATCTCATCTTTCCACTTTGCAGGGAGATCAAGGTGATCAGGGCCCTCGGGTAAGCATCTTAAAAAAAATGTTACACTTCCCCTTCGCTGAGTAGGCAATTAGTCCTTAGTGCAAAACTAAATTAAATACAGTGTCTGAGCTAATTATGCTTATTAGCTGCATTTACCCTGCATGTTGAAGTAAGTGTCTGCAGGACAGTAATACCGAACATGACCAGATAGTGTCTGGGAAGATTTGAGTAACGGTAGTAAGTAATGCCTTGAAATATACAATTTCCATTATGGGTGGAAGCAGGTTTCACAGTGATTTTTGCTCTGCTATATAAAAGCTGGCTTTCCTAACCAAACCTTTCAGTTTCCCCAGCAATGTTTTCACGCCTTGCATGGGCTCCCACAATGCAGAGGGCCGGTGGGTTTCTAATAAATGTACTTCTAGATTTCATGTAAAATGTATCTATCTAGGGAATTATAAACAAATATCATGTATGCATGTATTAGCTCTTTTTCCTGACACGTATGTATTTAATATTTTTAATAATAACAATAGTATCACCTTGTAAATACATCCAGACAGTTAGACAGAACATGGTTTAGTTGTGGAAATGTAAAGGTTCCTTTAATTTTTAAATATCGTGTTTATTTTAACAGAGAAATAGAGGAATACAGGGGTGAAAGTTCAGATAGATTGGCTGTGCCAGTTCATTCGTCTTTACATCTGTGCTTCATTAGAAAATATTTGGTTACATTGTTCTGATGATATAGTGACTCTCTTCAGTTACACATTTATAAATTTTTCCATAACAGCATGTTCCATGGATTTTTTTTTTCTGTCAACTATGTTAAATATTTTGAATTTGCAAATTTATTTTATTCTACTGTTTTCTTTCATATTTTATTTTATTTTATTTTACTTTTTGCAGTTAATAAGATTATCTAAAGTCACAACATGCTTTTATAGCTGAATTTGGTGTTGCTGCTACCAGTGCTGTATTACCTACAGGGTTCAATTACGCTTGGTGATATGAGTGCACATTATAAAGACAGAGGCCTATTAGTGAACAGCTTTAAATATTTCAGCTGAAACTCAAAAAGAAGAACTGGAAAACTGTTTAAAGAAATACAAAGGAAGTAGAGAGTAACAATGTGAGGAACATGTTTTACCCAGGCTAACTAATACACAGACTGAAGGTTCTGAAGAGTGTAAAAATTTCCTTTTAACTTCTAAGCAGATTTAGTAGCTCTCAGAAGCCATGCTGGGCTGTATATTTGGGCTGGTTCTACAGAACCTCATGGGGAATGTGAGGAAGGAGGGCAGAGGAGGAGAGTGGAGCAGTGCCTGTGGCTTAGGGGAGGATGCTTTATTCAGAAAGCCTAAGTCCGAGGTCTGTGCATAGGTGCTCTCACTACGGGACCTTACATTGAGAAGAACTGGTGTTTGGTTTCAGAACAAGAAAGCAAATTTGATGGAGGTATCAGAGAGGGATACAGTGACAAATAAATATGAAAGAGCAATATTGTAAAGAGTATTACGTAGCTGAGGATAAGAATCTGGAACTATGAGTGTTGGAGAAGTTTCCAGGGAAAGACCCAGAGGTCTGAACACAGAAAAATAAATGAAGTGGTATCAACACAAGGGAATGATGGTACTGTTTTTCCTCATGGCAGCATAAAACGGGAGAGCAGAGAACTGTTTTGGAGGAAAAGCAGAGGTGCCAGAGCCTCCACTGGTCCAGAAATCTTGGCAAAATGTTGGAGAGATGTAAGAACTAGAAAGTGGTTAAGTGCGTGTGTGTCTTTCAGTCCCTGGGCTTGGAAGTGTTGGTAATACCCAATAAAAAGATGCAAGTTTGTTCAGTGTTACCTTGTAGGCGGAACACCTGCAAGGACTGCAGTGGAATATCTGCTACACAGAGGCTGTTGTGTCCCACTTCACCAAGACATACCCCCTATATTGGAAGGCAGTAGAGTCCTCCCTGGACCATACAAATCATGGTTATGGCTACTTTGTAGTTTTGGTAAATCAAGTGCAGCTAAAAAGCAAAAAATATCCAACCTAAGGAATTCACGTTTAAGGCCATCACAAAGTTATATCTGCGGCAGCAGGTGGCTGTTGAGACTGAATTCTGTATGAGTATAGAAAAGGAATTGAATAAGGTCAGCAGTAGAGAGGAAGAAGTGGTGAATAGCACCTTGTGGGCTAGCTAAACCTTCACTGATTGTTTAGTTAATGCATATTGTAGTAACGTACCTCTTTTTTAAGTATATGGGTATAACTTAGGTAATTTGCCCAGTCTTGTTTGTTTTCCCTATATCTTTTTTGAAGTGCATTTGAATGTGTTCTACAGCATTTTCTCCTTTTTTTTGCCTTGTGTATTTCACAAGTACTACGACGCCTCTGACCATTTTATGTTTCATGGTACAGCAGTTATCTCTTCTGATGACTGTCTTCAGGGTGAATCTGCTCAACTTGCTGTGCCAGGGAATTTACAATATAATTAATGGAAATTATATGTGTAAGCCAGTCATGCACCGAATGAAACTAAACCCATTTAAACCTGGTTGGTTACCTTTGCACATAGTTTTCTATCACTGCCAATGTAAAATAAATGGTTTTGGAGATAATACCATACCGTATTATTTTAGAGAAATATTGTAGCTGAAAGTGACTGTGGGATGACATCAACATTTGGATTTGACAAGTTTGCAGACAGACTGGATGTAATATCAAAAAGTGATGGACGTTTTAAACCTAATTCATCTTTTACAGATAAAGAGCCTGAAGTTTCTTTATTTTTACATCTTTACATATTGGTTTGAAACTAGCATTTAGCTTAGCAAAGATTTTTATCGTTCCAAGTCATTTTTATGACTGAAATTTCAAAATGACACATTTTTTATAAAAGCTGCTTTCTTTTCTCCAGGCATTTTCATTAGTAAAAGAAACCAAAATAAAATGTAAAGACCGTCCAGGTCAAGATGAGAGAGCTTAAACTTTTAAAATCCTGCTGAAATGGAAAGAAAAATATTTGTGAAACAAGAAATTGTTGCTTTCTGTCCCCACCCAAGTTTTCACCTTGGGCCTTGAGATTTTTGAGAGATCCTTCTTTCTGAAATAATTTCAAAACTGTAAAAACAGTAATCAGCTATCTCGAAACTTCTTATTCACAGTCACTGGACATGTTGTGACTTTGAATGCTTTGAAATTCAGGTTTTCTTGAAAATATCTTCAATAAATTAATACATTAGTAGGAACCCGACCCTGCAAATACCACCCAGAAGTCAGGCACTGGTATTTTTAGAATAATGGGTCTGATTTTTTTGTCTTTTTTTAAAGAATGTGAGGGGTTTTCTTAAGTATTCAGAAGTAAGCTGTTGATCAGTCTCCTTCATCGTACAGAGGTGGCGTAAGGGCTCTGGTTCATAATGCTATGTGGCTTAATCTACTTATGCCCATACTGCCTGTAGAAAACGTGAGCCAAAACAACAATCTAGTAGTGTGAGTGGTGTCGAAATTCATGCCCTGAGTGTGAGTTTGAGCAGCAGGTTAATACAGCTTTTGGTCACATGAGACCACAGAGAAGGTAGTGGTGGATGCGTTCAAAAGTTCTGATCTTATTTGAGGAAATGCTTTTCTTGATCTCTCTGTATATTTTTATATCAGATGTCTACGCATTACTCTAAAGTTCTGGTAGACTAAACATTTAGATCAAATGCAGAACTAGCTTTCCTTAACACCAGTGTAAGAAACAGTAACATTAGTAAATCTTTTGGCTGCTTTTCTTTTTGCAGAGGACATGGCTTCATGACATGTCCATGGAGATTGGCATTCCTGTACTGAGCCATGGCAAAATTAAAAATGATGGGTTTTAGCTTGTGGACTATCAGAATAAATACTTATGTCAGTCCACTGCTCGGTTCCAGTTGCTCAGCTCTACCCCAGTTTAAAAAAAGCCTTTGAAGGTTTCATAATGGTAGGATTGTAAAGGATATATTGTCTAAGTAGAGATTGTACCCTGATTAATGGAAACAGATCTTCAGAGGTGAATGTTTGGGAATGGAACAGCTACTACTGAGTGTCTTAATCAGTCTGTTCTCATTCTTCTGTAAATGACGTAATAAATATCTTCTGTCCTGTAGTTCAGAGACATGAGAGATTCCTTGCTTATCAGGTCTAGAAATCATCAGCTAGCAGCTACCTTTAAATTGGTTTTGGTCTAAGTACAATGAGAAACCACCCAGAAGTCATAATTAAGTATTTCCATAAAATTTTTTTCTCTTTTTGGTATATTTAAGTAAATTTTCCTAGCAGCTGGGTCTGCACAGAACTGATAACATCTCTAAAATATCTTCAGCAGAAGAGATTAAGTTCTAGAAAAGAAAGGTACTCAGAAGTTTATTTTATTTTGTTAACCTTTATTGACTTGAAGATTAAAAAGATTCCTTGTGTACTGTTAAAACAGTTAGGTTCGGGTAGCGATGTAACGTTCTTTTCTACTTAACCCTTTCCCCTTCCCTGTTTACTTTTAATGCATTTGCTACTTACTTGCTGCTCATTAGAGAGAAATCATGGGTTTAGAATAGAAATTTTGCAGTTAGAATCATAGAATCATTAAGGTTGGAAAAG
>WAAD01025652.1:3607-18331 GCA_013389945.1 Fregata magnificens | reverse complement strand
CTTAAACTAGGAGGAAGAAGCCATTGACTTCCTTTATTGAATACAGAGCTTAAAAGCAGGGTCGAGTGCCCACAGCACCTCCTTCAGTGACGCAACCCTGTGTCATTTCACCCATAGGCTGGGAAGGGATTGCACTGAAGCAGATGTCTCTGTGCATGTGAGAAAGAAGGAGGGGAAATGATGTGGAAGTAGTAAGAGCAGTGGAGACAGAGTTACCACAGCACAGCCTGTGTGGCACTGAGTGCTAAGTGCTGGCTTGAAAGCAGCCCACAGCTGCAAATATGGAAACTGTCTTCTGCTGCTTGGTTCTTGTTGTCTTGAGGGAAATAGGACTGGGTTCCTTTGGAAACAAACAGGCTGACATTTGAGACACTGCTGACTCAATTTTTCCTCCCAACAAACAGCCTACAGGGCCCTGAGTTTTGGCTAAATGCCTAGCTAAAACTATTTAAACTAATTAATATTAACATTGTATTATGATATTGTGTCCCATTCAGCTTCCTATTTCCATATATGAGACTTCTCCCCCAATGCACAATTATACATTTCTCCATAAAAATACTTATTTATCATTTTTTCTGTTGCTTTTTCTTACATGTCAATACATTACACATAGGATGCTCTGGTACTTCTGGTGCATGGTTCAAGATGAAAAAGGATGAAATATCAGCCCATACATCTTAAGATACCATGTTTTTGTCACATTTATAACAGTAGATAGCA
The DNA here is from genome assembly GCA_013389945.1 of Fregata magnificens. Taxonomy (NCBI): domain Eukaryota; kingdom Metazoa; phylum Chordata; class Aves; order Suliformes; family Fregatidae; genus Fregata; species Fregata magnificens. Next base: position 17,608 of record WAAD01025652.1, on the reverse strand, counting down.
GTGGTGTCACAGCATGTGTTAACAATTAGCAGATGATTCATTTTGGTAGCAGCTTCCCTGTAAAGGCTTCAATATTTCTGAGCACAAGGACTGTGTCATTTGGCTAATCTACTTATTTTACTGTCCAAACCAATGCTTGCCCATTCTTTGAATTTCATGTTTGCATTCAGAATCCTTTTGACTGCAGGTTTGGGAAGTACCAAATGCTTCCCCATCTGGGAAGGTCATTTTAATCCCCAAAATGGACTTGCTGACATAAAAACAACATATTTGGAATCACTGCCAACTCTGGGCTGGTCCTTTGCAAATGGCACTTCAGGCATGGGGCATGGGAAACAGACTTTTATTACCTGCATGTCCTATTTATAGAAATGAAAATAGTTAGTAAAGCATATTATTCACATGTTTTGTCTATTTATTAGTGTTATTTTCCTTTTGTTTATCATCAGTAACTTTCTACTGGCCAGCAGGATCCTTAAGTAGCTGCCTGCCATCACAGCTGCCAATGTTAAGTTACATACTGCAATGCTGAGTCCAGCCTCTCCCGAAGGGAGTGATATATAGGCTCATATCTGACAACGGAAAATAAAAACAGGGCAGTATAACCACACAGAGCAGGAGGTTGCCTTGGGCAGCAAAATATAATGGGCTGCAAAATGTTAAGAGACTGTTTACACACTGGCAGGCTATTGTGCTGCCCCAACACAAATCATTTCATCCACACAAAATTGCATTGAAGGATGTAACCATATATACGTACAGTTGTAAGGAGTATGTGAGGTGTCCTTCAGCTGTGTGCCCTGCTTTCCTTATTGCAATTAACTGTGTCTGCAACTTTACCTAAGAGGCAACGCTTTCTAGACTGCCCTGGGTAGAGGTATCCACATATTTTTTCCAGCTGGGGACTATACTGGTTATTTGCTGCAAGCAGGAAGACCACATATAGACTGTTTAGGGTGGAGCAAATTACAGCTACTCCCAACTAATATGAGAACTCGTGTTTTAAAGCCACAGTTCCCACCTCAGCTTGATCCAAGCAACTCTGCTAGAATCAATACAGCATATGGAATGCCAGGATCTTACCGGAGTGGTCTTACACACCACTCTGCACTTGGCTGTAGCTAGCACTAGTGGCCGGGACAGCTGTAGGACCTAGAGAGTATCCAATGTTTGACAGGGCTGTTGATATGAATGAACAGTGTTAAGTCTGAGATCGAATAATTGGTTGATGCTGACCACGTAGAAGGAACCACTGTTAGAACAACAGCTGTCTTAAGCTAAAAGTCTTTAAAAAGTTGTGTCCATTTGATTTGGAGCTATATGCCTCCATCTTCAATGTTTATACACACTTTGCTATCTATAGATTTGCATCAGTACTTTCAACAATGTATCTCATAAAGTTGTAGGGGGTTTTGGGTATTGCAGTCAATGCTTAATTCATAGAGCAGTAACTCTCCAGATAATTACCTATAGCTTCTTGGCTCACAGTCTTCATTTTGGAGTAAAAAAATACATGAAAATCTACAGCTATCTGATTAATAGGCCCAGGGTAAGATTTTAACCTCTTTCTTTTTTTTAATCATGCTTTTGCTGTAGAAGGATTCTTAATTTGGAATTAGTTCAGCCTACCCACTCAGATATGCTTTGCCTCAAAGGGTAAAAAGGTGAAAGGTAAAGTTGACTTTATAAAGGACTGGTTATCAGCTACATAGTCAAGACTTTAATTTCCAGTGCACAGAAACCTGAATAAAATGACAAGGCATTTCTATAAGAATAAAACTAAGGAGAGCTTGATGAACGAGACAAAACTTTTCCATTAGTATTTGCTTAAAAATTTACATTATTTTATTCAGCCATGATCGTACTTTGTGTGTGTGATTTTCTGCAAACATTAGAGAAATTGAATTTGAATGTCACAAATATAAAACCAATTTCAAAAACATATATATAATTGTGGACAGAACCAAACTTTAAACTTACATACAGAAGCAGTTTGTACTGGAAACTCTAGGGGGCTCATCCAATCAGGGGAAAAAAATCTGTACTATTCTAACTAACTGAAAGCACTTAAGTTTTGAACACTTGCATGCATCTGTATTGACATAGGAAGAACTCACAAGTGTAAATTTCCCTATGTAAGCATACTGTTTTAATGTAAAACACAACTGGTCTTTAATGTTTATTCTGTGGCTGAGAAAACAATTCATCAGTTATTTAAAAGCCTGGATTCTTTCAGCATCAAATTGACACAGGAAAGGTAAGTTGTGAAGGAAAAAGTACCCTCCAAAGCAGCTTGAACGTGGAAGAGATGAGCACTGAGATAAAATAGATGTGAAAAAACCTCTCCTTGCTTCAAGTCATCAGCTTGCTGTAGTGGTTAGCTCCAAATACACATTTGCTTTTTCTTTAATTCTAGAGGTCTAGGACTATACAACCACATCCTTCACTTTGTATTTAGTGATCTTATAACTTTGGTTATTTTCCACTTCTTTGTCATTACTTAAACCCCTCAAGGCTCTTCCTATGAAAACTCACAACTCCCCATGTTCCTGGATTCTTAAGTTTCAGAAAATCTTTGAAATCCTTCAGGGCCTGCGCTCTGTGACAAGGTATCATGGAAGGCATCAAATGAAGGAAAGATATTTAAGAAAAAAACAAAGTGAAAAGAAACAGGATTGAAAAAAAGTACATCAGCTTTCCTTTTTATCAGGATAGACTTTTTAAATCTTGAAACATAAATGTATACATATTGCAGTATGATATGATATAAAAGGCCTGATTTATCTTCAAATATCCTGAAGTGCACAGTTTCACAAATAAAATTTAATAATCTGTAGGTTATTAAATACATTTTCCTTACTTGGAAACTATTTTTCAAATGCTTACAAGAGTTGGGACAGAAAAGCATTTTAAAAAATGAAGGGTAACAATTTAAGTTAGAAAATGTTAATCAGTATATGATTACTTGATGTATTAAATTAGTATATGTTAGATTTCCACAATATTTTTTAAATGTTGCGCAGGTCCACTGGACCTTTGAACAAGGGACATCAGGAAAATAAATAAAATATTGGCCTGATTCAAAGATAACTGAGAAGACAGTTGATGTGATGTCTGCTGAAATGAGTCCTGAAACAAATACTTCAAATGAGCAAAATACAATCAGATAACAGAAGAATTAGCGCCAAGATACAGAGTTATCTTGGCAAAGGTAAAATGAATTAAAATTTTTAATTTTTTACAGCTTTAAGTTTTTACAGCTCAGGTAACACAGTGCTATATCTCTCTTCCTAGCGTAAGTAAAGGTGTCTTATCAACATTCACAGTCTTTGGCTCATAAGTTCAATGTCTTTAAAAAGAAAGTAAAATATCTAATTACAGAATGTTTTGAAAACTTCTGTGTCACTATCAGAAAAGTAACGGAATGCACCATCCTATTCTAAGTCAGCTCAACCTTTGGTAAAGGCTCTCCCCACAGACATCATCAAATGATTCCACCTGTATTCATTATTGCAGTAATAGCAACAAATGCTACTGGGACAAATCAGCATTCATTGACATCATTGATCTGACATGTTGAATTATAACTTAAGTTACAGTTAAATTCCCTACACATGGTCAAATGGAAATCCCATCACAGGGATTAACATCTCAGTATTACTGAGCAGAATAAAAATGATCGGCAACAGATACATATAAACTTCCCTGATATTTCTCAGTTCTTAAACCTGAAGAGGTTAACAACGAAATGGTATCTTGGCTTCTACTCAGCTTCTTCTGTCTCAGCTAGGCCATTCTCCTTCATTGTTATGAGACAATGGTGATAACTCTATGTGTAGTTTTTTCTTAAGAGTCTTGAACAAACTGTATGAGGGCTTTTCTTCCCCCTTCCTAACAGACTTATCCTCTGAGACTTGAAGTACAATTTCACTCGTTATCTGCTGTCATATTTTATTAGAAGGTACAGCTGAGCAAATAAAGTATTTTCTGTGTTGTTTCATAAGACAGGAAAACTATGATTTTGCATAATCTTTTGCATTTAATAAGAAATGAAATGCACGTATGATTTCCCTTGACTTTGGCCCTAACTCAGTGGAAATGCTTAACGTTGTGTATTGGTCTCCCCGTGTGAGAGTGAGGGAGCTTCAGTCTGAATCGAGTGGACCTGGGTCAGAGATGGATCTGAGCACAGCTGTTCAAAATTCGCTGTACTCTCTCCAACTGTTGTGAATTCACAGGCTTCAAGTGACTCCTGAGTAAATGCTCAAGCCGTATTGGAACCACTTTTTTGGTTATTCCTCATATTCAAAACTTGCAATGAAAGAAGTTAATGAGGAAAACTGAATAGTTAACAGAAGGATGAGACTGTACAAGGGCAACATAGCTTTACCTTTACTTTTGTTTTATTTCAAAATAAAAGTTCCCATGAGCCCTTTAGAGGTTAATATTTAGTGACTAGATCTCCATTTCATGTGTCTCCTTAAATTCTGCTTAGTTTAGAGACTGATATAACCGAGCCCATGTCCAACAGAGACGCATCCAACAATGAGTGCTTTTACATTTTCTTTTGGATGACTCCAGCCCTCTGTTTTCACAGAGAATTTCCCCTCAGACCTAGCTTTGAGATAAATAAACAGTGTTAAAGATGCTCATTTTACTCATTCCAATATAATAAAAATAATAACACCTCACTATTTTCTTTGGAGGTTGATAACTGGATCCAGATCACAGGCTCTGTAACTCTTTCCCTTTGGTGACCTCTTACTTTTTGTTACTTATGCCAGCTTTTGTTTTTAATCTCCTTCCATTTGTTTTATGTTTTCTTCCTCTCCTTTTACTCTTGCCTACCATTTGCAATGGGAAAACAGCACATATCAGCAGAGCCTTTTAGGTAGTAAACTTTTTCAAATTCTTTCCAGCAAAGCCTCTCAAATTTTTGCTTTGGATATATATTAGAATTTCAAATCTGAATTCTTTCTGGATGTCAAATTTTAAAACGTCTAAATTGAGCCCAGACAAATTATTAAATTCAAGTACTCATTTATGGTGGAAAACTTGCACCCAAATTTAAGCTTGTTGTTAACTAGAGGTGAAGAATTATATATAAAATCAATATTATGCCAAAATATGCGTATGCAATATTCACTTTAGAATTTTATTTTAGTCACAGCAGGATGGGTTTAAACTCTAAAAAAAGAAAAAATCCTGTTTACTTTGGTATGGGAAAAAGTAGGAAAGAGTTTTTAAAAAACATGCAGTAAAAAAGTAGGTTAGAGACAATCAGCAGGCATGACAAGCCTAGAGACCATAGGGAGCAGTACCACAACATGAAAACAATTAGTCTCACCTATTACAGACACCTGTATGAAGATGCAGTGAACTGGCATCTCCATATGCCTCTTTTCCTCTACTAACTGTAAAAGGAGCATAGATGACAACATTATATTATAACCAGTGTCTAAAATTTAAATGGTTAAGGCAAAGGAAACAATTCCCAATCTGGCAGTTCTTGAAAAAGAAGTAAGTATGTTCCCACTACTACAATCAGTACAGATTATACTTACATGACTCAAGCATAGCTGGCTTCTTTTTCTTAAAAAGAATCTGATACTCTTAGCTCTTGGCACCTTCAACTCCCAATAAAACCAGTGAGAGAACTTAAATCTTGGGCATGCACAAATATACGCTTACCTTTTGGCATGTTTGCAGTTTTGCACAGGTCAAAAGGGAGTGTAGAAGGGAGAGTGGGGGCAAGCCACTGGTGAATCAAAAATCTTGAAAACTGGAATAAATGATACAGTCAATGTTGTAGTGGAGGCAATGGAAAATTATGCCAACCTCAGTGTTTAAAAATACATCAGTGTAACAATCTACTTTTATAGTCAGCGTATAATAAACCGTAGAACTGGCATAGTAAAAAATGCATTTCAGGCAAACTAATTCAGAAGTGGAGGACAACGGTATTTCATTTGAATGAAATGAAATCTAAATAAGCAGCAGCATTACTGAGCTTTGAAACACCAATGTTTACATAAAATATAAAAGTATTTCTACTATAAATGCAGAAGAAAAGAAAAAGCAAATCAAACCCAAGAAAATAGTGCCCATTCCTCTGTACCCTAGCTCGCTAACAGAACAATTTCAATTTAGAGACATCCAGTTGGAAGAAACAAAAGCTCGTCCTTGTAGACTTAAACAGCCAAAGAACACAAGAGGAAATCCTGGTTAATATCCATGTAATATTTGTATACAAATGAAAAAGTATACTATTAAGACAGAAAGAGTCAATGAAAGGCCAAATGTAAATTGAGAGGCTGAGAACTGCAATTTAAACCCCTGGAGATATCTCCACAACAGATTCTGCATGGAAGATGAAGGGATAGCCCCAAACTATATCAACATATTGTTTGTTAATTGGCTGCCATGTGTGGCAAAATCTTTTTATATTAATCCCATAGCAGATGCTGGTGAATATTCAGTGTAAAGTAGAGAAGAGCTCATGTTAGCATTCCTAGAGCTGTGATTATAGTCCATAGAATCATGGTTGTAAATGGCCTCTTGGGATAATCTGTGTATAAAAGAAGGACTCCAGATTGAGAAAATAAATCATGATCAAATATTATATAATTTACACCATTTGCTAACTAAGAGAGAACATTAGGCCATTAGTCCATGTAAATAGGAGAACAAATGAACAAAAATGGTAGCCAGGGACATTTGAGCATTCAGCTTAGTTTTGTATTTGATGTGATCAATACTATGCAAAAATCTATCTTGACTTTTGTCTTTGGGTCCTTTTATCTAGTAACGGTGGTACGAAGGCAAAAGACAGTGCTGTATTACGAATAGTAGTGATTTGTGTGCCACGTCAGCTATCCTATACCAGCTACAAAGCTATGCCCCTACCTCTACTCCGGCAAGATGAGCAGCTGCCATTCCCACAGCCAACAAAAATAACTGCTGCCACAAGAGGCAACAAAAGCAATGTTGTGGCACCTGCTACCTTGGCCAGCCGGGGCGATTGGTAGGCTATCATTCAAGCCAGTGGCAATAGGGCCACATAAAGCCAAACACATGCCCTTGCTAGCTCAGCTGGTGTCCTATTGGGGCACAGACACGTGCCTGCCAGCCAGCTTCCCTCTCCCAGTTGCAGCCCTCGGGAAGCATCATTCAAATACCTTCCTCCTGGAAAGGAGAAAGAAAGAGCAGGCAGGGTGGTCTACCCGTGTGACAGAGAGCAGCTCCCAGGACTTCAGCACTTTGTTTTCATGTCGTACCATGCAGTCATGAAATAAAGATGCTGACAGGCTCTCCAGGTCATGCTGTAAGGCTGTAACATTTAGAACTGTACAGGTTATTTTTTAATAGCCAGTTCAATGTCTCTCATCATTATTTCTTATGGAAACAGGGGAGTATGACTACAGATTGTTTGTCCTAGATTCTGCCCTTGGTTTCTCGGCATTGGAGGAATGTTTAGCACAACCCTCTGGAGAATGACAGCCTCTGCCCTGCATCCAAATCTTAGTCTTAGTAACTCTGAAAACCTATGAAGTGAACACAGTTAAATTGTCTCTGTTCTTACTGGTATGTGAAAACAACACAAAGATAGTTTTACGTCATATAAAGTAATACCTGACTCTCCTTCATGTTACCAAAAGAGTGACAACCTCCAGGAGAAAGTTCAGAATTTAAACTTCCCACTTAAACACTTCAGATGGGTTCACCTACTTTTCTTCGAACATATCATGACTTTAAATCTCTGGAGGACTTCCAGAGGGAGTTCACTTAAAGGAAAATCAGTAAAATGATATTAACATGGTTATTGTTTGATTTTGAGCACTGTAAATCAGAATGATTAGCATGACTGTATTTTGAATATCCTAAAATTATTCAGGACATGGGATGGATAAAATCTAGGAATGAGCAAAAACTTGACCTCAATGAAGTTTGGCTATCAAAAGTTTTAAAGAGCTAAAGAACTTGAAAGGGAAATATAAAGCCTTACACTTACTAAACCAATTGCCTTGCCGTAGACTGTTTGCCCACTTCTTTTTTTTAATAAAAAAAGCAGAAATGCAGACAGGATGAACATCGTAAATCTCTTCATCTGAGGAAATGATGTGAAGAGGAGGCATCTGTAATGGCAAACTTAAGAGATGTTGGCTCTATACTCCCCTGAAGGAGCAGGATTTTATTAACTAAAAAGGATGGGAACTGGACTCACAATTCATGGCCCCAGTAAAATTCTAATAAAAAACAGAAATAATTTTGGTTTTCACCCAGTATTTTGTTCCAGAAGTAGTCAATCAAACAAAAATATTATTGTCCTTATCTCTAGAATGGAGAGTTTTAGATGAAGGGAGTTTTCATTAGAAAGTGACAGTTTCTCAAAACTGGAATGTTTTGTGAAAACATGAAAGATTTTCACAAATTTCCAAAAGAACAGCAGCAGGATTCCTGTCGAGCTGAGCCTGAAGTCCAGGCAGCTTACCTGGCATGCAAGCTGAGATGTCTGGGATTTCTGACTCCCTGTCACAAAGCTGAGCATCTGGGTACCTGAGCATCCTGGTTCCCACCCTGCAAAGCCAAGTCCTTTTTGTTCTAGAAGGACTGGAAAACATAACTGAGATGAAATTTTCAGAACAAGGTATTTTGATTATGTAAATACATTTGGATTATGTAAATATGTTTGGATTTTCCTCTCCATGGAAAACTTCCAGGGAGATTCTATATCCAAACTTAGGTGGAAGGGCTTTTCTTTTTTTCCCAGAATCTTCTACCAAATACAATTTCTGGCTTTTGACCAGGCCCTGTAAGAGCTAGGTCCAAAACATATCATGGAAAAGGAGAATTCAAAGCTGTTGAGGCAGCTGTTACACTGTGAGGGGTGGGTTTTGAGGATGAAAAACTGTTCTCTTGTCAGTCCTTAAATTTTAAATTAGTCTTTATGCTACAGCTGACTGACTTCATGACACATTTTCCACCAGTTGAGAGCTTGCTTCTCAGGACTGCAGAACTCAATGGAGATATTTTGACACCTGCTAAATGTACATGCTTACAATAGGGTAAAGTCGCTCTAGTTTCTCTTCTTGGCACCTTCTGCATCACCTAAGCCCACTTATAATCTCAATGCCTTCTGCAGGATCCTACCTCGCCTAGCAGAGCAAGTCTCTGTACTACCTTCCACCCTAGAGTAATTTGTTCGCAGTGCTATTCACACAGGGCTATGCTATTTTTGCAGCTAAATTGACATTTTATTTTTTGTTCTCTAAGTATAGCTTGATTTTCTTTTCATATTTCAGTTTCTCCCCGTATTTTTTATCCATTCTCAACTCTTCAGTTCATTTTTATAAGTACATAATGAACCAACCGTATTAAAAAGTAAACATTTACCATGACTTGGTATCAATACAGTCCTGTGGTATACATACATTCTAAATTTAGGAAATACTGTGGTAAAGGCAATGCCACGGAAGAGTATTTGTTTACCTCTTAGAGGCACCCTAGTTATTTAAGTATAATTAAGTTAGACTCTTTTTTATAGGTTTTTGTCCGTCAGTGGAAAGTATTATTGGCACTAACAAAATTAACAGCAAAACCCACACATTTTTCACTATGCTTTAGAAAGAAGTTTTCACCCACATTAAGAAGCAACATGACACATTCTTCAAATCATGTTTCAGCTTGGATGGATTGTTTTCACAGCTATAAAAAGGGAAATTGTAAGACATATGGGTAATAAGTCTATGGTAAAACAAAAATAATTAGATGCATCATCAATTTATTACTAATATTTATTCTTGTGGAAAAATATCATTCTGATTTTAATTAAATATACGCTTTACAAACACTATTTGACTGTCAAAATTTTCAAAGAATGTCATTAACTGAAAAAATGAGGCTGGATGAATTATTTGCTTAGCAACATTGGCTAGCAAATAATTTCCATACCAGCCATGCTCTCTGGAAACAATTTTTTCTCTTAAGTATTTGCCAAAACAATTTCTGCCAATAATTTCAGAATTTTTTTTTGCAATTTGTTTCCACAGTGCTACATTCCTTACAAGTCTTATGTGACTGATCACTTCAGACACATAAAATTGTTTCTGACATCTATTTTTTAATTGTATTTTTCTCTTAATATCTATTCTTTATTGAAGAACTTTTAAAAAATATAAAATATTCCAATACATTTCTGGTATGAGTTTTTAGGTGAATAAAATATTTGTGTAAAAAATGAGCTTTATGATTTGGAGCATTTCAGCCCAGCAATGAAGAAACAAAAAAGAGCCATGCCTCCCAGCTCAAACGGAAGGAAATAACAGTAATCCAATTAATTCAGGTCAGAAGCATAATACCAATATTTTATATTTTTTCTTGAGTTTATTATCAAAGTACTCTTTTCAAAGAAGCTTATCAGGTGAATGAGATCCTTATTTCTATGATTTATTTCCTATTTTAACTTGAAAACAGCGATTCTTTTTGTGTCTGAGGAAAAAAAAAATGAACTGAAAAGTTATGGAGCTTTTCGTTTTGAATGCATACAAATATCAGCTGGTTTTTATATTTTTATTTTTATTTGCTTTAAAAAGACCTATAAAATAACTTATAAATATTGCAATTTTTCAAACAAAGTTTAAAATGCAAAATATTTCATTTTAAACCAAACATATTTTCTTTGTTTCCAGCAAACTGTGTAACAGAACTTGTTAACATTTTCCTTCATTACGTAGCTGATACGACGATAACCTGTTTCTGCTTAAAGCAATCTGTAGAAGACACTACAATACTCAAAATATACCTGCCTTGGCTATGAGGTATCCATGTCTGAATCTCTCTTCTACCTGACATGGAGTCAGATCTGAAACAGGTTTCCTGTATCACAGGAGAACAATTCAGGTACTGGACTTGTAAATACTTTACTGGTTCTCTGCATATTAACTGTAGAATCTGCTCTGTTGTTTAAAATGAAGCATTTCTTAGAATATGTAAGAACATAAGAATGAACATGATGGGTAAGGGCAGAAGTACACCTAGCTTTGTGACAGTGACCAGCAAAGGACACAGCAAAAGAGCAGTGGAAATACAAAGTGACCTTTCACTGATAGTCTCTCCCAGTTCCTAACCTGCAAGATATCTGGAGCCACAAGTGGTATTGGGATCATGACATTTAATAACACTTGACAGAGTTTTATTCTCTGATTTTGTCCATCTTTTTGATCTCATTTATACTTTTTACATGTGATTTTTCCTTAGGAAAAAGCACTTCCTTTGGTTTCCTTTATACGTGCTATCTGATCATTTCATTTGGTGTCTTCCACATCCTGAGCTATGTGAAACATCGAATAATTGTTTCCCGTTCATCTTCTCTCTGGCATTCAGGATATTATATTCTTCTCTCATATCTATTGCCTGCTCAGCTGAGTCATTTCCAGACAGAACTGTTCTGGTCTATTTAATTTCTTCTTATCTTCTTGTCATCCCTTTCATCCTTCTCTGTACTGTTTTTACTGTATCCTGTTTGATACGTTGCAACCATAACTCCAAGAAGTGTTAAAGATTTTTTTTTGCTTAGTTGTCTATTCCTTCTTCATAATAAATCGTAGCACCCTGCTTGCTTTTTGACCACTGAGGAGTACTGAGCTGATAAAGTCAGAAAACTATCTATAGTGACTCCAAGATCCCTTTCATGAGTGAAAGTATCTAATTTATAGTCCATTGTCTGGTCTCTGGCTGAATGCTTACAGTTATTTTTCCATTAGTGCATTATTTTGCATGCACTGACATTGAATTTAATCTGCTATTTCATCGCCTATTCACTCAGTACTTTCGATCAATTCATGTAGCTCTCACTGCCACACACTGATGTTGTTACTGCAGTGCTCGCCCTCTTTTTTGGTCCACGTATGAACATACTAAGCACCACATGTTGAAGAGCAGATCCTTGGGAGAAGCCAGTGGCAAATTCCCTGTTATAAATACTGACCATTTATTAAATGGTTTTCATCAAAGAAGAAAAAATAAAAGTTTAATGCTCAATGTTCATAGTTAGTGTGCTAATCTAAGAGACACAGGCTCCGAGCACTGAGCAATGTGTGTTTATTTATAAATAATAATTTAATTTGCATCATTGGGGTGCATCTTTTGGGTGTACCCCTATATAACCAATAATCTGATGGTGAAGGCACTCTCCTGAGACATGAGTGGTCTTGGTTCAAATCAGGCAGAGGTATGTTTGAAGACAGATCAGCAGTCCTTGAGCTGAGGGCTCTAATCACCAAACTACTGGGCACTCCCTAAGGGTACTTCATGTCTTAGGGCTTCTTTTTTATTCATTCATTTCTTGGGCTTTGAGAAGGATTTTTTGTGAAAGGCTGACCTGATTTTGGTGCCAAAAGAACGTTCAGGCCAGAGAACCTCAACTTTCCCTACAAATTCCAATATATGCTGCTATTAGGTCTGGAGGAAAGCAACTGAAGGTGAGTGAAGGACAGGGATTAGTCCTTGCCAGTGCCTTTGTGTACTTTTTTATTCAGAATTTCTATCTGGATATATTTTTAGGCAGCTACCTTCCCAGTTTCCTGGCCCCTGTCTCTCTTGGGTGGCAGGTTTTCTGCAATTATTAAGTGGGGAAGTTGGCTGAGGACCCTAAATTACAGTCTGGGCAGGACAGTGTTGATGAGTTAAGAGTTCACAGATCTTGCTGTCAATGTGGACCAGAGCCTTTTTAGAAAGTGCCTTGACAGGAGCTATGATATATTTGGCTATAGTTTCCACCGGCTGTGACCAGTTCAATTCAGTTTTGTTCCCGAGTTAACAACCGATCTACCACAATGTTAATCACCAACAGGGTAATGGTGAGTGTAGTTTTATTTTTTAAAATATGTTAATGAATAAATAATATGAAAACATGGTCTTGTTTCTGATGGAAACATGGCTTTTAGATTGGGGGACTGGAGTGGGAGCAAGCCTGTCCCTCCATCCTCCCTCCATCTCGCAGGTGAGTTCCAGTGTTATTGAAGGCCAGAACAGCTGACATGGGAGAAAGCTCTTGTAACTAGCCCAGGCAGGGAAATGCTTAACTTGGTGTTTGCATGGCTTAGACACTAAAGTCGGTGACAAGACTGAAAGGCACAGGAAAGCAGGCTTCACTGATTCTGGTGGTCATCAAGATATTTATCAAACAGTGATACTGTTGAATTACTTTGTGTTTGCCTAATACATTGAAATGTAGAAGCTATACATGAAGATTACATACATTGCTATAGTTGTCATGGGTTGTTGGATATTCTAATGACAGGCAAAATTTGATGATTTTTTGGGGGGTATAATTGCTTAAGCCTAAGGAGTTTAATAACCTAGATAGCCTAGTTTTCCAGCTCCTTTTTCAGAGGAAAAATGAATTATTTTTTGAAACCAACAACAAAAGTGCCTTCATCTTGTCCGGACTGACTGTGAAAGGATTTATAACAAATTGTTGTCAGAGCATTGTGACCAGCATTGAAATAAGTATGCCTGCTTGAGATTTGTGTGTGTGTCCGTAATCTTGATGCTAAGATTGAACAGCTGCTGTGTACCTGTTGGTAGTGTGTGTTTGCCAGGGTAAAGCAATCTTTCTTTTATTGCACTTTCCTCTGCTGGAATGAAGCCAACCAAGTTCTGTAGAAAGAAATGGGAGGGAATGAAAATATGTAAATCAACATCTAGTAAGGGGTTATATTATGCGAGTAAGCTACTGATATCGTTCTCTATCATTGTTCTCTCTCTGCATCACTAAACAAGTGAACATGGAGTTGTCAAAGTTTTTATTCTTGCAGTAGGAACTCTGCATTGTCCTGACTAAGCCTGAGGTGACAATCAATAGCTCAGTCTTTGGAGAGCAGTCCCCTGAAAATATTTTAGATGCGTGTGGGGAACAAGTAAGAGTCTAATAATTACAGACTCACTGGACCAAGGAGAGAGAAAAACTCAAACAACTTCACCACAGGTGGCAAGGCAATG
>WAAD01025649.1:282-11132 GCA_013389945.1 Fregata magnificens | reverse complement strand
TGCATTATATATTCTACGCTTTAACATAGATTTCCAGAAAGAAAAAGTAACAGAGGCTAGAGGAAAAAAACCCTGTCAGCTATCTTTTACTTCTTTATTTGTACACAAGTTGACAGATGGGCACTGATTATTCTGTCATTAGATCCCACAACTACAACAAACACTTCATATAGACTTTGAATACACGCAGCTATATGTATGCATACCCATTTCTGCTTTTCTTTAACTATCAAGTATGAGAAAGATATTTGTCATTATAGCATATGAATTTGATATAAAATATAGAGCTTCAGTTCCCCATCACTAGCAGTAAAGTACTGGAGAAACAGAAAAGAATGCGAAGATCTCTTCCAAGTTAATTATTAAGGCTTGAGTAATTTTTTATGGGAAAATATTATCCAAGAGTATTTCTTGCTATTCATTACAAGTTTATACATCTTTTTAAACCACCAAAAAAAAAAGAGTTACAGAAAGTTATACTTTCTCCTAATCCAAGCAAGCCTGTTTCACAATTGTTTAAGGGACAAAGTTAGCTGTGACATTATGCTGCATTTTAACGAATGCATTTTCCTATTCTCATATTCTAAACACTCCAAAAAATGATGAAACGTTCAAGAAACACATTTTTAAGATTATAAATATCTAATTCTCTCCCTTATGAGCAAAGAAATTGAGAGATAAAAATCCTGAGAGAAACATGAAGAAAACCCTTCAGGATTAAATTCTTTATGTTGAAGTAAATGGTTCTATCATCATTAAAACCTCAGTGAAGTGAAAATTTCCATTAGGGTCAGATTGTTATTTGGACTGAACTGTACCTCAGTCACCACATTATCCCAGTGATCTGAAGGTTTTGTTCACACCAGGAAGGGTATGAGTCCATAGGAAAAGCATAATAGATAATTAACATTTATATAGTACCTTTCACCATTCACATGACTGGCTGGTAAAAATAATCTGCTGCATTATTATCTCCATCACTACAGAAGAATGGGAGTGAGAAATAAAAAAAGGTTGACTTTTTAAAATCTAAAAAAACAGTTTAAGCAATATAACCTAACTATCTGAGGCAAAAGAAGGTTATGCCCATCTCAGAGCCAGGATTAGCTTTAAGAGGCTCTGGCCCTGATCACAAGATTCTTTATCAGGGCAATAAGCAACTCTGTTACCTTATTCAATTTTCATAACATCCTTTTCAGTGGATTCATGCACACAGTAATCTCTGAAATAATGAAACTAGTATTCTTGTTGAACACTCTACTGTATATTTACCTGATCATTTGTAATGGATCCAAATGTCCTTTTCGGAGCTGTTTTGGGCTGTCATGTAAATAAAAAATTAGAGAGTTTTTTAAAAATTGTAACATTTAGGTAGATTAATAAATGCATTATCAATGANTTACACTTGCAGATCAGTAAGTTAATAGAACATAGTAATTTCTCAAAGAAATAGGGAAGGGAAAGAATATTGTGCTAAATAACTGTATAAAAATGAGTGCTTGTGATACAAAGGACTCTGAAATTAAGACAGTCTATTAGTGATTATTTCTTAAAACATTACAAATTATATAATTGTAGATAATAACTTTATATTGTTAACTGACGAAGAATAGATCAACACTGTCCTCAATCTTCCTTCAAGAAGAGTATTCTGAACCTTCAAAGAAAGACACACGGGCAAAGACAGCTCATTGTTTTGTGTCTACAACTTTGTCCTAT
The DNA here is from genome assembly GCA_013389945.1 of Fregata magnificens. Lineage (NCBI taxonomy): Eukaryota > Metazoa > Chordata > Aves > Suliformes > Fregatidae > Fregata > Fregata magnificens. Next base: position 9,413 of record WAAD01025649.1, on the reverse strand, counting down.
ACTTATTATCAATACTTATCTTCATCCACTGTAAATGACAAACACATTATAGGATGTATGTCTTTGGTTCAACTGAGTCTTAAACAAAAGTCAAGGGCTAGACAACATGCATATAATAAACTTTTACTGATGTTCTACAGTAATTCATTTCAATGAATACTGCAACAAGCTAGAAGTGCACACTTCTTTATTACATGTCAACAATCCTCTTAAAATCAGCTAGTTTTATTATTTCTAAAAATCTTACTCTGCCTGAAATCTAACATAAGCAGATTTAGACTGACTAAACTCTAGCAGGCCAAATACAGCAATACTGGGAAATAAAATGAACAAAATGTTACGAAGAGAAAAAAAAGAAAAAAGGAAGAAAAAAGAAAGGTAAAAAGACCATCTTCCCTTTAGAAAGTAATTCAGTAATTCATTAAAGTAATTACTTAATAATAAAACCTTTGGCTGAAATGCAATCTTGTGTCCAAAGAACCCTGAAATCTTTTCAGGAAGTCCAGAAAATAATGTACGTTTGCCAACTGCTAGTTATTTCTGATGTAGCAACACAGAAAACCTTTGCGGGTCTCCTGTAAAATTACAAGGTAAGTCCCAGCCACTGTTTCCCTGTCTGTTTTTGTCAAGACACATGGAACTGCTCTATAACTGTAGTGTTACATTAGCAAAGAAAAGAGTATAGTAGCACAATTTCAATTCCTAATGCAGAAAACTGGACAACAGTTATACAGTGGGCAGCATTTTTAATAAAAGCTGAAAATTAAACTTGCATTTTTCTTTCAAAGGTGATACTTTGGATGTGAAAATGTGAATTCCCAAAGCCAAGCTAAAGCCTTAAACACAAAATATTCTACATGATAGGCAATAATGGATGCAAGTTCCTGTAATAGGTGCATATTAGTACACTCAGATCTATAATATCGTAAGTGGTATAGCTCTAATAAAGGTCCCTTGTCTGCTATTACTTACACAGTGTGCAATTCACGTGTTCACGCATTCTAGAAGATTAAAATTTGTTGGACAGCTGTCCTGTTTAAAGACTGCACAGTTACTGCCCTCATCACATCGCACAGCTTACAACCCAAAGTCACTTGAAATATGTGTTATTAATAGCGACGGCTACCTTATGAACTGAGTGACAGTACCTCAAAGGAGAAAATAAAATTACAAAGGTAAGAAATTTTTATAATGCAATACTCAGCAGATGCAAAGCTGCTTACATATTTGAAATACTAGCTCTTTGTCAAAACAACTACAGCCTTTAAATTTGTAGGGCAAGATTCCTATGAGTTTTGTCCATTTTATGGTTTTCTATCAGTATCACACGCTGTTTCACATGGTTTCCTTTGAAGCAAGCCAAAGCTTAGCTCTGAATAAACTGAACTTACAGGTTCAAATCCACAGCGAAAGTAGGACTTGGAAGCTTCCAATCATGCATGAACCTAAAGTGAATTTTGTGCATTCAGAATCATAATTACCTCGATCCCTACTTAAACGTTAAGGACATCATGCATTAGAATCATAGAATCATAGAATCATTAAGGTTGGAAAAGACCTCTAAGATCATCAAGTCCAACCATCAACTAACACCACCGTGACTCCTAAACTAGGCCCTGGAGTGCCACGTCCACACCTTTTTTGAACGCCTCCAGGGTTGACGACTCCACCACCTCTCTGGGCAGTGTCTCATTAGTAATGTCTATATCATAACTTGCTGGTTTTCCACCTCCAATTATAAAAGAGCTTCTATAAATGTAAAGCACTGCCAAAGATGTCCTCTCCATATATACAACGACACACAAAACGTTATTCATCCTATGAAGCAGACAGAAAGCAACATGCTGTAGATGGGATCAATAGAACATAAGGATAGTAACAAACCATTTCATGCTGGAAAGGAACAGTAAGAAGTATAATATGGAATGAAGAAACAGACAATCAATGCACTTAATACTGATTTTCTGAAGAAGAAGAAAAAAGGAAAAAGAAGAAAAAGCTAGTAGGTATACCCAAACATGAAATTACTTCCTTGGAAATCTGAATTTAATGTTACTACAAAAAGACTGAAACAGTTCTAACAATTAGGCTGAGGGGAGACCTTATCACTCTCTACAACTACCTGAAAGGAGGCTGTAGTGAAGCGGGTGTTGGACTCTTCTCCCAAGAAACTAGCGATAGGACGAGAGGAAATGGCCTCAAGTTGCGTCAGGGGAGGTTTAGATTGGACATCAGGAAGAATTTCTTTACCAAAAGAGTGGTTAGGCATTGGAACAGGCTGCCCAGAGAGGTGGTGGAGTCGTCAACCCTGGAGGCATTCAAAAAAGGTGTAGACGTGGCACCCCAGGGCCTAGTTTAGGAGTCACGATGGTGTTAGTTGATGGTTGGACTTGATGATCTTAGAGGTCTTTTCCAACCTTAATGATTCTATGATTCTATGATTACATCGCTTGAGCCACCTTAATCCTTTCAGATTATTTGTTCCTTTCTGTAAAGAGTTCCTTTCAATCTTGTCATATTCCGAACACTGTCAACTTTATTTTCTTAGATAGATATAAGATAGACAGACAGATAATTTTTTCTAAGATGGAATATTTTTGCATCCTCCTCAATCCTTGGCAACCAATTCTCAGAACGTATTTATTAGATCATGCTCACCTCCATTAAGGAGAAACAATTAGAGACAGTGAATACTACACTAGGGTAGGAGTAATGGTGTATCCACATTACTGCATTAACATGATATAAAATTACCAAGATAATTACTTACAAAAAAGTGGCAGCAGGAACTGGGCTGTCAGTTGACTAGTCTTGCACAATGTACTGTAGACATACAATTATATATTTCAGCACAATATGCAGCTGCACCACAAAAGTTTAAGGAATTTATCTTCACAATACTCCTGCTATATAAATAGTTGTACCACTATCTGAAGATGGCAAACTGAAGTCAGAGAAATTTTATCAGTTGTCCAAGGTTTGCAGCTTGTCTGAAAGAGCCAGCCACTTCTGAATTACCAATCATGTTTTAAACTCAATTTTAGAACCTCAAACTTTAGAAACTAAACTTTAGAACTGAACTTTAGAAACTAAACTTTAGAATTTTAAACTTAAAACAAAAGTTCTTTCATTTAGAGACACTCTTCCCAAAAGAAGAAAGGTCAATAGCTGCAGGTAAGGCAATTAGGGAAGTAACCTCCCCTCTTAATCTCCTCCTTTGTAGCTGTTCAGAAATATTCACAGACATCCTATTGAACAGGAAACTACATTTTCAACACACCTGAAGGTATTCAGATTACGCTATTAAATATGTTTGAGCTTTGCTCTGAATTCCCATGTTTCCACAGCTAGAGAGATAAAACTCCAGATACCTGACTTGTCCTTCACTATGCTCTCTGTCTTTGGAGTCACACTACAGATATATAATGAAGAAAAAAATTAGGATTTATATTATGCAACAATATATTCAACAAGTGAATTTTGATATTTGCATTATATATGTGTGACAATTACATATTTGCTCAATTGCCTAGTTGAGAACAGCAACAGGAACAGAACCAACTATTTAGGATGAGAGGAAATGGCCTCAAGTTGCGTCAGGGGAGGTTTAGATTGGACATCAGGAAGAATTTCTTTACCAAAAGAGTGGTTAGGCATTGGAACAGGCTGCCCAGAGAGGTGGTGGAGTCGTCAACCCTGGAGGCATTCAAAAAAGGCATAGACGTGGCACTCCAGGGCCTGGTTTAGGAGTCATGGTGGTGTTAGTTGATGGTTGGACTTGACGATCTTAGAGGTCTTTTCCAACCTTAATGATTCTATGATTCTCTCTCTAAAAAAAGATAAATAAATGAGTACATGTTTTAGTGATGTAATTCTCTAATGCATCACTGTGCTTTTGGAGGTAACAGCTAACAGTTCTGTATTGCTGTTCAGAACAGCTCCTAAATCACAACCTCATTTTGCTTCGACAGCCAAACAAGGTATCTTAAGCTCCTAATCATACATTTCAGAGTTCTCAGATGAATGTTGACTGGGTGTTGGAGCAGCGTGAACCTGTAATGCCCTCCTATTCACTACCTGCTCTATAACCAGATCAGAACTTTCGGGTAGAAGGAGATTAAAACTGATGGCCACTTGTAGACAACAAAATAGAAACAACTGAGATGTTTCTGAAAATTCCTTTACCCTAAAGCAGACACTGTCCAGTATCCTCAGCTTCCAGTAATTTCAGTGGAAACCGAGGGTGATGGACACATACAGATTTGGCTCGTGACAAATGGAAAAACAAAAAATAAAATAGACAGAAAACCTTGGTCCTTTGTTAAAAAGGAGTAAAAACATTTGCAAACCAATGTTCATTAAATTAATGTACTGTTATTATCTCATTCCCTCTTATACACACACACAAAATTTCAGCTAAGGTGCATGATTTCTTTAAATACATGGCATCTTCATTAAAACGAATCCATATCCTAACCTCTGATGCTGTAGTTTTTCAAAGAAGTTATTTAAAAAGATTATTTTATTTGATCTGAGGCCCTTTTAAACTAAAGTTCAGCTGTGAGCAAAACCACTGTATCTTCAGACTCTTCTCAGTGGTGCCCAATGACAGGACAAGGGGCAGTGGGCACAAATTAGGACACAGGAAGTTCCAGCTGAACATGAGAAAAAACTTCTTTACTGTGAGGGTGACAAGAGCACTGGAACAGGCTGCCCAGGCAGGTTGTGGAGTCTCCTCTGGAAATATTCAAAACCCGCCTGGATGCGGTCCTGTGTACCCTGCTCTAGGTGAACCTGCTCAAGCAGGGGGGTTGGACGAGATGATCTTCAGAGGTGCCTTCCAACCCCTACCATTCTGTGATTCTGTGGTTCCCTTTATGTTTACACTTTCAGGAAAAAACGTTGACAAAACTTTCATCTGAATGGCATGAGTATCTCACACACACACCCCCTTCTCTTCAGGGATCCTAGCATCCAGAAACACAAAGAAAATAAATGAACAAGATAACATGTTCTCTGGATTTACATCACAAGGACTTACTTTCACATGCAGAGACCATACTTTAATGTGCATGTATCACTGCTTTATGAATTTTGACACTGAAAAATACACAGCCTTAATGCAGAAAATTCACAATTCAGGTGGGCAAAAATATAACAGAATGAGAAAAAACCTAATACAAGAGAGTTCACTTCTTACATTTTGAGTAGACTTCCCCCAGCTTTCACAAACAGGCTTTAGGAATTGTAGGCATGTTGCAAATACTGCTGAAATGAACATGATAGTAAGCCTTTCTCAAGACCTTCACTCTTTGCAGGGTTTTGTAAAACTCAAAAGAAGAGAAAGTTTGTGGGGGACGTTTAACTACCACAGGACCATTTTTGCTTTTGAAAGAAACGAAGCTATGCTTTTCTGAATAATGAAAACTTATCCTTCTTTTATTATTCCAAAAAAATAACAGTGGAACTACCATATTAAACTGTAAAAGTACGTGACATATGTAAGTGCAAGATGCCACTTCACTACACACTGGAAAATAATAAATAACACTGCAATTTCAGAGTAATAAATCAGAGACAGTTGCTGAGAAGATGTACAGAGTTACAGTAAGTACTAAAAATAGTTCCAGAGAGACTGAATCTGAAACTCATTAAATAAAACTCTTTTCACCATGTTGATCAGGGAATGTAGGGCATAAACCAAAACTGTGTTTTCTGGTGCTGGATTTATCAGGAAGACAACTTGTCGTCTTCCTCCTCCAGTGTTACTGACTCCTATTTATCTGGATCAGTAGAACAAAAGCAAGACAAAAAAGAAGAAACTTTTCCTTACTGTAAGGCAGTAACTTGACTCTGAAAGTCAATTCTGAAAAGAAATCTCATGCTACCTGTGTGTATTGAAAATTCTAGTACATAAACTGTCATGACTTTCTAGTTCAGTTATATTCCCAAAAACAGCTTCCCTGTGAGTTGTTTGAGATCAAAAATCTTAAAATCATATTTTATACATACTTTTATAAGTAGTTATACTCAAGAATATATTCCTTTCTAAAAATAAAACTAAATCCCAATTTTACTCTAATTGAATACACTCGTGCTACTTCTCAGACTTAAAATCAGTGATGAAATTGATACAACTGGTTTGCAAGAAAGAAAATAAAATTAAGAATATTAGAATGACATGTTTACAGGGAAAACACCAAACACTCATTATTTCATTCCAGCTTTTCTGCTCAGTTTTTGTTCACTGTTTATATTCTCTAGTAGCAGTTCAGTCTTGAATATACACTATAAATTTTGGCTAATGGGCAGGGGGGTTTTCTCCAACAGGAAAAAACATGAAAAGAACCACAGAACACAATAAGGCAACATTTAAGCATGAAGAACACCAGCTTCAGAAGGTAAATACAATATCCGTCTCCTGTTGCAAAGATATAGATTAGTCCCACCAGGTAACGTGCATCCTCCAATAAATTGTGAGCTATCTATCCTCTGAGGCTGAGACAAGCTCTCCCAGAATTCATGGGAAAAACTGCATAGAGTGGTTAATCTTAGTAGTGAAGTGAATGATGGGGTGTATTCCCCACAGGAAAGCTAACACCAGAATACACAAAATAGCTGAAGTGTTATTTAGCAATACGGCTGACCTCACACAAATTGCACTATTCCAGAAACAGCAAATTAAGCAAAGATAGTTGAAGCTCTTTCTGCCCAGTTACCACTCGTGTAATCCAAGTCAGAATAAAAGCAAACTTTCCCGGGTCTGGATGCACTCAAAGTTCTTCCCTGAGGTTAATTCAATCACTGTCCTAAAACAGATGTTTCCAAATAACAGTACACATACTGTTTGTGTATGTAACATGCATACAGAAATTGGACCTGCGGCCTCTTCCTTAGTGGAAAATATCAACAGTTTTTGGGCAGCCAACATGATTTCAACCACCAAGGTGTCAGTGTGGCAAACAAGAACTGAGAACTTACCCTAGATTCTTCATAACTACTATACTATGATAATAACCTCAGGTTAAAGAACTATCACAACGCCCATAGAATTAATCTTGCTTTGAGACACTTGCTAACAAAGACAGCATCTCTCAGCCACATACAGGTTAGAATTAGGAAAATGGTTGTAAGAAAGCACCCTCTGGGGATGATAACACGCTCTTCATATTCTAAAACTTGCTAACTTATGTCCACCAACTGGGAAACTGACTATCAATGTGGAAAACGAAACACACCTCAAACAATTTAACTTAAACACTCCTTAAACAATTTTTAACTCAGGCAGAAAGACTTAGCCTATACCTTGATTTTTACACTTACTTAATTTCTATTTCTTTATTTTAAAGGGTTTAATGTATTGTTAGGATTCTTGCATATTAAGATACGAACAAGAATTCTATTTCTTATGTTTATGAAGCAGTAAGTATAATGAACAGTTGATTTTGAAGTCAAAATTTTTGTTAGGCACATTACTATTTTTAAAACATGCCTAGGACATTCTACCAACTACTACATCTGTCATGAGACATCAAATTCACAGATACTGAAATAAAACAAACCAAGTTCTCTCCAAGAAAGGATTGAGTCAATTCGTTCATAGAAATCCGCAGGACTGCTCACTACAACAAAATAGTTTTCAGTTGTTACATGGATTCACAATTTAGAGCACTACCTCAAAATCCTAAGATGACACATAAAACTAGTTGCTAAATTTGTTACGCATTCCACCTACAGAGTCAAAACTCTACTTCCACCCTCAATTAACTTTACTGTTACCATAAGAAGAGGCCTACTGTGGATATATGTGGAAGAACCTATTGTAAAATGTAAAATTAAATTAAATCTGTTTTGAAAATCAGCACTATGGCTTTTAACAAAACAGCAAACCTAGACCAAATTAGTGAAAGTGAGTATGACAGCTGAAACAACAGAGCTTCCAAGAGGACTAAGCATTATTAAAGTTTTTCCTTATTATGCTCTTAGGCACAATCTGATTAGTTCCAACAGCTGCCCAGCAGGAAAAGCCAACCAATCATTCCACAGTAATACGCATATTAACATATCTTTTTAGTTTTCAGTCAGGTAGCACACAGCACTATAGCATGAGCTTGAATCTTTCGATTTATCAGTATCAGTGTGATTATATCAGTGATACTAAATATTTCAAATGCTAACCATGTCAGAAATTCCTAATCATCACAATGCAAGTTACTACCTTAAAACCTTTTCTGATGGATAAACTTGTTCCACCCACTAGTATACAAAGAAAAAAAACAAAAAATGAGGGGAAAAAAAAATCCACTGTGCATAACTGTTAAATTAGTCAGGTCTTCCTTAGAGCTAATGAGTAACAAAAAGCAATTTTCTTTGTTACCTTGCTCATGAAACTCAGTAGCCTGTAGCATATGCTATGCTGTGACAAATACGTAGTTGAACTTCAATATTCAAAATAGTTTCTGAAAGACTTCACTCCTGTTTATAGCAACTCTTCTAATATTATCTGAACATTACAACAGCAATGAGGAGACTGGTGGTTTTACCGTTTCTTCTAGCCCTATGAATGTTAGACACAATTTCTACACACACACAACCACCCCCACGCATACACATTACTTACTGTGAAAGGTTTCAAGCCTGGGAGTGAGATTTTCAACGAAATGGAACACTGAATTATATGCTCATACATCAAATCATTTTAAAGTTATTACCAAAGCCAATCATTAAAATGGAAGCATCTAAAACCCCCAGATTTTAATTCCACAAAGGTAAATTCACTTCTTAAAGAGCCTTGACTGTTCTTCCAGTTCCTTAACATAAGAAAACTTAGGAGAAAATCTTATTGCTTGAGTAGTACAAAGTTTTCTGCCACTCGATAGCAGAATAAATTCTGCTTATATCTCTGGCCTTTACTTCTCATCTTAGCTCAAGCACATATACATTTCAAACATGAACCAAATTAATTTTATTTCTACTTCATCTAATACAATGGGCATGCTTATTTGTGAAAAACGTATTTGCACAGTTTCTGATCTCCTCCATCAGCCTATGAAAAACTAAAGTTAAACCCTTACGTTTTTAAGTAAAATAATAAACTTTAATTCCTTCATCACTGTATCCAAAACACATTT
>WAAD01025636.1:30100-49179 GCA_013389945.1 Fregata magnificens | reverse complement strand
GCTGATGTATTTGAAGAAGCCCTTCTTGTTATCCTGGACATCGCTTGCCAGACTGAGTTCCAAGCGGGCCTTGGCCTTCATCATTGCATCTCTGCAAAGCCTGGACAACGTTCCTATATTCCTCCCAAGTGGTGAGTCCCTTTTTCCACATAGCGTGAACCTCCCTCTTGCGTTTGAGTTTCTCCAGAAGCGCTCTGCTCATCCACGTGGGTCTCCTGGCTCCTTTGCTTGACTTCTTCCTCCTAGGGATGCACTGATCTTGAGCTTGGAGGAAGTGGTCCTTGAATACCGACCAGCCCTCTTGGACCCCCCTACCTTCTAGAGACCTAACCCACGGGATTGCTCCAAGCAGGTCTTTGAAGAGGCCAAAGTTGGCTCTCCTGAAGCCCAGGGTTGTAATCCTGCTTGTTGCCCTGCTTCTACCACGCCGGATCCTGAACTCCACCATCTCGTGGTCACTGCAGCCAAGGCTACCCCCAATGCTCACACCCTCAACCAGACCTTCTTTGTCCGTTAGTATAAGGTCCAGCAGCACATCTTGCCTTGTCGGCTCCTCCACCACCTGTGTCAAGAAGTTATCCTTGGTGCTCTGCAGCAACCTCCTGGATTGTGCGTGCCTCGCCGTGTTGCTTTTCCAGCAAATATCAGGGTGGTTGAAGTCCCCCACGAGAACCAGGGCCTGCGATTGTGAGACGACTTCCAGCTGTCTCTAGAAGGCTTCATCAACTTCCTCTTCCTGATCAGGTGGCCTGTAGTAAACACCCACAACAGTGTCACCCATATTTGCCTGCCCCTTAATTTTTACCCATAAGCTCTCGACGTCATCTTCCTCTGCCCCTAGGTAGAGTTCGATGCATTCCAGTTGCTCCCTCACATAAAGAGCAACTCCCTCACCTCACCTTGCTGGCCTGTCTTTCCTAAAAAGCATGTAGCCATCCACGACAGCATTCCAGTCATGCGAGCTATCCCACCATGTCTCTGTAACTGCAATGAGATCATGGCCCTGCGACCGCACACAGATCTCCAGTTCCTCTTGTTTATTCCCCATGCTGCGTGCGTTGGTGTACTGGCATTTCAGAGACGTAACTGAGCACGCAGGTTGCCCTAGAAGGGTGCACGAGGATCCACTACAGCCATACACACCCTTGAAATGGATGGTCTTCTGATGATTGTCATCTCGTGAGGCAGCTAAGGCACCTTTGTCACTGCTCTGGTTGGCCCGGCTTATTCCCACATTGGGTGTGATGGCTCTAGCATCACCACTTTGGACCCCGCCCCCTGAGATGATTCACAACAACTGAGTAACCGAGTACTGTGCAAACATAATGCACGAGAGCCTTCCACCTAAAAATACAGGCTTTATCACTCAAAATATTTTATTACTGCCTCTAAATAACTTGTGTCCCTTTCAGTAATTTAAAAGTTCACCTACTCAAATATGCCCCTCAATTTTGGCAGGCATGCAAAGAGGAAATCATTAAATTCTGCCACCTTGGGTTTTTTTAATTTCCACTGCAATTCTCTTCTCTGTCCCATAAATTATCACAGGTAGTTTCAAACATTCCTTGGTCCAGAATTATCTTCAAATTGTATTTCTTTGGAAGCTATTTGTTTTCATCATGAAGTATATTATTATTGCTTGTCCTCAGTATGCGTAAAAATCCTCCAGGCCCTTCAGTGGCTTTGTTTTTCAAAACATACCTATCAAAAGTAGCAAAAAAATTTCTTCTTGCTATGAACTTATATTCTGTAAGAACTGCTTAGGATAACTGATTAGAAAACTAAATATAACAAAAGTAATGAAACCAAAAATGTCCCTCAAACATGTTAAAGTAGTACTATTAAGGAAAACAGGTATTTAGTATTCTGTTATAAAGGCCACCATAAACTGTCACAAACACTAATACAAATTGCAATGCTGAATTAGTTTATTAATACTAAAGCAAATATATCAAATGTCAATTTCTTATAAAATCTTATGTGTACTTTGGCGGGGCTTTTAATTTCTTCTAGTAGGAAGCCTGGGATTTACTATTACAAACTATACAAAAAGTAAATAATAAAAGTAAATAACCACTATAGAAAACCAAATAAAATAAATACTTCCATACATTTAACTCTTGCCCACTACTCATCATCCTCTCAGTGTCACAGGAAAATCCACAACAGACTGGGAAGCTCTGCAGCTTTATGGTGTTATCTTACCCAGCGAGCAGGAAAGACCCCACTGCTGTTCTTCCTTCTGTCATCTCCAGAGCAGGTTGCAATAGGGCTTTGGTGCTGCTTTATTTCACTCCTTTTCCAAGATGCTGTTAAGTATTACAAAATAGTACTGGTTTAGCATGAACAAAGTTTCTAGAAACTTTGCTCCCTGCTGAACAGTGCCTACAAAACATAAGCCTCTTTTGCATTTCTATGACAATTGAGAATTAGGCACATCCATTTATCCAGCCTGATTCTTTATACCACTACCCCAAGTAGTATCTTCTAGATAAGAGTTTAGATTTACAGCACGTCTCTATAAATAGGCAGCACCAATGTACATTAGTCATAAGTAATGACAGTATCAAAAGATGCATGTTTCATGCTAAGTTTACTGTGTGGAAGATTTTATGGTTTTGTATGACTGAAAACAGCAGATGAGCCAAAACACTTATTTTAATGTAGTTTGGTACCTTCCTGTTAAAACTCCAAATCTTTAAAAGTTTCACTGATGTAGGCTTACATATTACAGATGAATGCCAATCTCATATCTAGGTTACAATGAAATTCCTCATCATTCAGTATTCAGCTCTCCCAGCTTATACTTTATAATAGAAAAAAACCCCAGAGTTAGACTCGCTGGTAGCTTCTATGACATCAATTAAATGTGACACCGACATCAATTAAATGTGACACCAATCCAAATACACAAATTTTTCCTTCCTGCAGACATGGACATCAGTTCAAAGACCATACAGGTCTCATCAACAGGGAAAAAAAAAAACCCAAAACCAACACCCCTACCCAAACCCAAACCCAAAAAAAACCCCCAAAACCACCAAACCAAAAAACCCCAAACACCAAAAAAACCCCCACCCCCACCCCAAAAACCCAAACACCAAAAAACCCCCACCAACCCAAACAGCAAAAAAAAAAACCCCCACTGAAAACCAAACACCAAAAAACCTCCCCACAAACCCCACTTATCTTAATCAAGATGGCAGTTTTTAACTTAACGCCTATATAAAGTTTCTGTCCTATGTATCCGAAGTCTGTAAGCATGAGCCAAAGAAAATTCCTTGGATTTTTTTTTTTTTTTTTTTCTGGAGACTGCCCCAATTTCCTGGGCACTGGGCAAGAGACTAACTTCTATATATTAGCGCATTAATGTGAACAATTTCAGGACACAGGATTGCAAATTTTTGGTTTGAGTTTTGGACGGTTTGTCCAGGAACAAGCATTTTCTCTGCTTCATTAAACCTGTTCTAAGGGCATAAAGTTACCTACACATCTAAGATTTAACAAAATGAGTCTGATAAACAGTTTAAATTTTACTGCATAGTACATACACAACATCGAATACATAAATAACAAAAATCACTTTGATTGCTGAGGAGTCAGTCCTCCTTTGTGAGGAAAGTAGCAGCTATTTCAAAACGTAAAATGATGTAAAAATTGCTATCAGAAGTGAACAACGTTGGGAAATAGTTACAATACAATCTTATGTTCTAACCATCTAAGATGCAACAAGAGCTTACATTAATTTAAGTTTTCATTTCTTCACTGAAACAACCGCTGCCACAGTTGCTTTTACGAATATGGTTAGTTAATTGGATTATTTAATTTCTTTTATCAGCCTTCTATGTGTGACTACACATACATTAAAACCACATGATAAAATTCTGTATTGAAGTGATAGTAATTGTTTCCCTTAAACGCACAAGAAATCAACAGTTATCCTCCCAGAACTCTCAGCCTACTCATGCTAGGAAAACAAATACAAGGGGTTTTCATAGTTCCATTTAAACCAAAATGTTAGTTTTATTTATAGGTCATTATTAACTTGGGTGGAGGGAGAGATATCTAACATATTTGTTCAGATTAAATATCAAAATGATACCATCCTATGCTTACCTTCCCACGACATGTATGTGGAGATTGCCAAGCATGAAAAAGGAAAAGAAAATAGGCACAACTTTTTTTACTTCATGATCAGTCACCTTCTGCGAAGGGAATTCAATAGAAGGAAAATCAAAGGGGTAAAAAATTCAGCAATCATTGCGTTGAAAGTCAACATAAACAACAAATACATCAGAGCAGTAATGGACAATCTTTTAGGATAGCTCTCCATAGGATGGATGACTTTACCTTCACCACTTCAGAGTGCTTGAAAGATTCATTCACTGAATTAGCTGAGGTGTGCAAAAATTGTAGTGACAGATGCTATATGAGTACCTAGACAAACATAAATCATATCCACCTGGTTGAGTGAACTACAGGGCCTGAAGATGCAGATTTACCTCTGTAGTCAGACAGCCACTCAAATACATTGTGACTTCAGGAACTCCTCCAACAGCTGAGTAACTGAGCATGCACAATGATCAGTCCTCAAATAAATGCTGAATGATCTCCACATATCACATCTATAATAAACATTTCGTATCAAGACCTCAAAATACAACTTCACTGCTATAGAGTTCACTGGATTTGGACAAAAAGAAGGGAAGGCAGTATCCTGACAGCTATGAAAATGAGTATTTCCTCCAGAAAGGAAGGATAAACCCACCATCTTGAGAGTAACAGTGTGAGTAATAAAGTATTGTAGCTCTACTCAGAGGACACCTTATTCTGAAATGCTCTCATCCAAGCTGACTCTTGCCATGTAACATGACTGGGAAGGAATGGTTCTCTTCAGAGATGCTACAAAACAGATGACTAGGATGCCAAAGTCAAATACAGGCCATAACTCAAATACCACTGCAAGCAGGGGACGCTCACCCCTTATTCCGCTGGGTTTTAGAGAAAGACAACAAAACTTGTGGAACAGAAAGATGCCTACACTTCTTCCACTTAGAAAAATCATTCCTTAAATTCAGAAAAAGGTTCGGACGTAAACTGTATGCACTGATAACAGTATTCAGAAAACTGAGTTTTATGTAAGAGAAGCGTTTTCTTTAGGGATGTGGTATGTCTTGAGATGTCTTAAGATTTAAGCTTTTGTTGCTTTGATTTGCACCTCTGCAAAGTGCGCTCCACAGCTTTAATTCTTTCTGAAAGCTAAGCCACACATGCATCCCTCTTTGTGCATCTTTCAAGGGTAAAGCCCAATACACATAACCAAGTACTGCTCTATTTAAGGAAGCACTGCTGTAAATCTTGTAATGAAAAAAAAAAAAAATCAAAGATTGTTTTCCTTTTCATTTTTTAACTTCAGTTAATTTTAACTAAAGGTTGTCAATATTTATTGTATATGTAGTGAGTAACTACTGCTGATCTGATCCTATTCCAATCATGTATCTGTATTGCTATCCACGCTATCAAAACAGTAGGATCAAACCGGGGTTTTTTGTGTTTTTTTCAAGTTCCAGTTATCAGAATTGTTGCAGGAAAACAAACTGAAGACTGCATTTATGCTGACTTGCTGCTGTTACAATCTCTTCCTATCCCTTTCTTGAAAATATCAGTCCATTTTAATCAGATGCAGCCCTTGAACAACATAAACTTCCAACCTTCCAAGGCTGGTTAGCGACTAATTACTCCTTAGACTTCTCAGCTCTGCTGCCCAGCGCTGCATCTGACACAACCCATTGACTGTGTCACATATTTCCTAAGTTTTCATAAGATAGGAACTCATTGTCCTTCACCTCCCCCTTGCATCTGTCTTGTCACAGATAGAAACATCTTGTCTTTCATACCCCCCTCCTTTGCCCTCTATCCCTTTTGGTCTTATCTGGAAACTTGATGATGTAAGTATCCTCCACTGGCAATACTTGGGAAACAAGGTTTTAAACATCTTATATAAATTGATTCTAGTACTTACTATTTCTTTGGACTTTATGGTCAAATGAGAAATACAGTCAAAGAGAAATAAAAGCATCCAGCATTAGGTATTAACAGGCTGGAAAGGCATTTGCCACAGTCAGTGCAAGTTTCAAGAAACAATTTTAAAATAAGGGATTGAACCTGGGAGAATTCTAGCTATGTGTGAGGATGTGTAAAGAGTCAAATTCACATGACCAGAGACAAAATCCAGATAAAGAGAATCATTAGAGTTATTCAGCCACACGTAACTACGTCTGTTGTATTTAAAAGGCAGCATGACAAGATTTGTTGACTGATATTAACAGAAAAAGGATGAATTACGTGACATGGGGCAATGAAACTGCAGATACTGCTTAAAGTATCAGAAACTCAATAAAATTCCCTACTTAAAATAGGGATGTATGAAAAATAAGATTAGACAGCATTTGAAACTGAAGTGATGTTCAAAAAGCTGGCAGACAGAATTACTGGAGATGTCAGTCAGGATGCACAGCGGGGATAGTCATGTCATTCATAACAGTAAAACCTGTGAAGTCAACTCCAGCCAAGCTATTGCACGACTCATAGTTTCTGCCCGATTTGTGATTGAGCAGAAATACTGAAGTAGCAGCACAAGTAAATCCTTCTCACAGCCTAGGAAACATCGCCCCTCATGCTAGCTAATTCTTCACTCATGCTAGTTACCTTTTCAGGCATTCAGTGTGTATGTTAGCTTGGAAGTGCATTGTTCTCACTGAGAAGGGAGTCAATGTGAATACAGCAGACCACTACCTCACTTCAAACAGGTTTTAGTCATGTGTAACCATTGTCCTCCAGCCCCACTATCAGCTCCCAGTCTGCAACTAGTTCTTCTCAGCAAATAAGCTCCAATTTCTCCTCTCCTTCCCTGGGTAGCCACAGAAGTAGAAACAGGACTAAAAACATGAGAGAATGACCAATTAATTTCCTGGGTGGAAATGGTTCTGCCAGAAAACAGGCATACAGAATCGACCATTTTTATAGCATGTTGCCAACCCCTTCTCCTTGAGACCATAGCAAGAAAGACCATATACCAGATTTGCGTATCCGTACATATAGACACATACATTTACAGTTACTTCAAATAAAGCTACCTCTACTTGGGATGGGTAAAGCTTCCACAAGCTAACTGAGGATTCTTGCTTTGCAAATATCCTGGGTTAAGCCTTCAGAAAGTACAATGACGACACTGTAGGCAATCCAGCCACAAATGAAGTCCCCTTCCCTAATGCATGAAGTACTTATACTAGTAAGACTCTATACATTAAACTAAGTCAAAAGGTAAGTCACATCCTATCCAAACTAAGTACTGATGCTAGAGAGGTGCAATGTAACGCACAACTTTCATTTCAGCCTTTCAAAATTTCATTTTTAATACGATTTTCACTAGACTTGTTTAAGTAAACTGCTCTGAGTAAGGGGTGGAGCCTTGTTACACAGATCCTGGAGCAGATGAGACAACGAATTGTGATTCAGAGAGAATCATAATTAATTTCCCAGTTCAATCCTTCTTTCAAGGTAAAGAAATAAGTTACTGGACTATAACATATGACTTAAACAGAAGTACCAGTTGGTCTCACATTACCTTTCCACTCCTTGCACACCTGGGCAGCAGAAGCAGTTATAAAATTACAGTGAGAAAAACCACTTCAAATCCCTTTTTAACCCTTTATTTCTAGTCCTGCGGGAGCAACAAAATCATTTTACAGTTACAGGACAATAGAAACTTGCAGAGGCAGCCCTCAGAGCCGGTTGTGTAATTCTTCCTCATGAAAGTCAAAGTATTCTCACAGTATATGGCAAGCATGTAGTTGCTGCTTTTACTGCACAACGGTATCAGTGGGTTACCAGATTCTCTCCCCCCGTCCCCCCAATGTGACATCCAAATTCCTTTTACTATTATTTTCTGTTCAGCTTCCTACTGAACCACCTCCCTAGGAACTTCTCTGTTGGGTTCCAATAAACTATGATTCTCTTTCAACCTCTTCCAGAAACATACATGTATATTTTAGCTGCCAGATGGAAAAAAAATAAAAGCCTCAGCAACTAAGTAGTTGATCAAGCTTAGAGTTCAATGCTTCTCAGTAGCTTTTCTGATTCTTGCTTAAGTTCCTGACATTACCTACCTTTCTCCTTTGTTGCCAAAACTTTCTAGCCTGCTGACATCTAGCTTTTCTGATCTCCTTTATGAGGAAATTATTTTGCTAGGGGAGATAAGTTATACCTCTTAGTGAAGATCGATAATGAATAATTAACATCTCATCTTTTCTCCAGTTTCAGCCAGCTGTCAATACTGCTAACTGTAACACTTCTTCATATTAAAACACAATGTATCATAAAGGCATGAAATTTGAACATAAATTTGTCTTCTCAGTGTCAAAATTGTTAAGCATACTCTTCCACAAGGCTCAGCCTGTTCCATGAATATGATCCTAAAACTGCTGACAAAACTTTCACTTTATTTGCATGAACACTCATTATGATACTTGTTTATGTACTGAGCCAAGGGAAGAGGTAATGCTAGACTTTCTATATTGAACATGCCATGAAAGCCTCATATTGAATGATCAAAAAAGAATATTAAAATTAAGCCAGCTGTAAAGTGACAGCTTATCTATAGCGAGTGTTAAAAATCTTTCTTCCTTTTCACAGTAAACCACCTTGTGTGTGTGATCCTAACAACTACTGACCTGTTTTGTGCAGGTGATCTCTAGCCAGCTCAAATAAACGCATATGCATGTTTGTGATGGGGTTAAAGGAGCCACAAGCTAGAAGAATGAGAGGTATCCTGCTCTTCATTTTGACATCAAACATTAAAACTCCACCCTAAAGAAAAAAAAAAATTATTAAAATAAAAGACAAACTTGACAAAGAGCAGTCTGCCCGTTGTTCCTCAAACTAAAAGGAGCACTGTATTTAGAACTGTGTATTCCTGGAATGCTAGTAAAGTATCAGATCAGTCCTCTGTATCATCACAGCATACAGAAACACATGTGTTTTTTGTGTTCTTTGATATTAATTAGGAGAGCACCAACAAATACTCTTTCCCCAGGTACAGAGATAGCTAGAAAGTATTTCTAGAAATTCATATCGTCACTATTATTAAAAACTGTCAGATTTTTTACATGTTTTTTATTTTTAACTTGCTTTTGTCAGAAAACAAGGTTTTGTTCTATCTTTCTGTCAACTCCCTATTAATAACTTTGGAACCTGCAGGCCTGCCACAAAAGCAGATTTTTTTTTTTTTTTTTTCCCTAAATAAGTTCTTACAATGGACCTTTGCAACATATGACAAAGCCCCACATGCAACACCCAAACCTACAGGTCTGACTTCCTTAGAGGTGGGCAGGCAGCAGCTGGTGGCCAGCCAGCCAGCTGGCATATACTTCTAGCCAGATTATCAGCAATTGCCTGTATAGTTTCTTTGCTGGATGGCAGAGCAAGTGATGGTGGGTCAACAACAGGGAGGAGAAAATATAGCTGTTATAGGAAAACACCAGGGACATTAAAAAGCTATGAATAGGGTGAATGGGTGGGGAGCAATGCTGTTAGGAGCCTTGCAGGTGCGTTTACAAACAACCCTTATAAAATTTAGTTAAAATGTCAGTCACCTCAATAAAAATGCAGCGGAAGTCAGTTTAAGCTAGTCACTGTGCTTGGGGCTACTTATTTGCATAGCTCTTTTTACAACTGATCCAGAATATATCCAGCATGATATCCTATTCCCCATCTGCAGTGTACCAAGGCACTGTAGCTCAGAGCCTACCTCTCACTGTTCCAAGGCCTTATATTCCCTTATATTTTTTTTCCCTTTTCTTACTTAGAAAAAATTAACAATAATGGTTAAATCAATATCAAGTTTATGTTTCACAGCTGCCAACTCTACCAGTTCATTTACAGAGGTTTTGTAACTCTGAAAACTAGGACAGTACCATTTAACAGCATTCAGTGCACCTAGCAACAAGTTTTAATATTTTCACTTGTGACATGCTGGCAGTTTGCAAACTTTTTATAGAGAAAATTCTTTGAAGCATACATGCTATCTGTACCTTGACCATCTAGTACTGAATATACACGTTAAGTGTCTTTTATACTGTTTTCATTTTACTTCACTCATTTTTCATATCTCCCATCATACTAAGGGAGATATACTGGGGGAGTATCCTGGTTTCGGCTCGCTGGCTGTAGAGCCATTGAAAGTTAGCAACAATTTTATGGTCTACAACAGTAGCAGCTGTAGGAAGCACATTTCACAGCACTCTCTCTCTTTACTCTGATTTACTATCCCTGTATAGATACTAACAAACTCATACGTGAAAACTGTATGCAAACTTTACAGGTTTTTTATTCAGAAAAATCGAACTCAAAGTGTTCTTTTGTTCAATATCAGCAATTCTGTAAATGTATCTTCATTGTATGGAGAAAGGTCTTTTTGCCTTGAAACAGGTAGCAAAACATTAGTATCTGTGATTAACTGAAAAAGAAATCATTGCTAGAACATGTCAGTGTTCTCCTATAGTACCAACTTTTTGCTAAATAGATCCTGTTGCCACAGATTAGTCAATGCTGAACACTCAATGATAAATCAATTAATTCCAGACCAAGAATTTCCTAGAAGTAGAAACTTTTTACAGTAAGAACTACAACGATGTTGCTCAGCATCCAGCCCTGCAAACAGGATTATACAATCTTATATGACAACCCAAAATCAATGACACGGTCATATAACTTTACCCAATTGCCAAGCAGTATCAGTCAGCACCTCATGCAAACAAATACATGTTCAGGGGGAAAAAAACAAATACCCATTCTTCCCTACTACGCGTATTAATAGCAGCTCTAGCTCTTACATCGGCTGGTTGATGGCTCTGATATCCTCTCTTCTGTTCTGATGAAGTGTAGTTTACATTTCCTTTGCCATCATAAAAGTTATAAACGGAATGATTTCTTTTGTTTTTTAAAAGAAGCTTTGAATTCTATAGACTTCTCTATTTCTCACCTGAAACAGATGTGTTGGATGGTTTGATTGCAGCTCATACTCATTTATACCTCGTAGACTCTAGGGAAATACTTCAACCGGTAATTCTTAATGATAACCAGACAGTACTGCTAATGGAAACAAAAAAACAAACCAAAACACCACCACCACCACAAAAAAAAAAAGACAAAAAGAAAAAATCCAAACCAAGAATGTACTAATAGCAAACACATAGCAAAGAGGCGTTTCAAAAGATGTTTTTATACATATATATACTCCCCCCCACACCATACATATAAAATACCTATATGTGTAAGTAAAAATCAAAACAGCAGCATTCTTATTCCTATATCCCCCATATAGCGTATCCTAAACTTATTCAACAGGTATAGTACAACTTTTAAGATTTCAAAGAAAACTTTCTGATTCAGTTGCTCTCTCAGCTGTTATTAATTAACTAAGGGTTTAAAATCATTAGAACACCACCCAAAATAACAGAAAAAAAGAGACTTAACTGATTTTTCAGCTAAGTTCTCTTGAGAAATCGAATAGAGGAGAAAACTTGAAACACAGAACTTTAAACAGAGGAGAAAGCCTCTTGACCTTATGCAACACAGTGGCAGTCACACTTCCTTTAAGTGCTACAGCATCCCAGTGTTCTTACAGTTACAGGGTTCTACAAATATTCAGTTCAAAGTCACATGCATTTTACCTACACACATGAAGCAGACTGTCCTTAACTAGTTTTACCAACTGAATACAAACTACAAACAAGTAGGGGACCTTGCTGCTATCAGGCATTTACTAAGTGCCCACACTGTGCCAGGGGAATACGTTTCTATTTCATGTGTTCCATAAAAATAAGCCATTAAGCCAGTCCTGAATACTTCAGTAAGTTGTCTCTCTTGCCTAATGGCCCACAGACCAAGAAAGCTGTACTTTCTGTATCAGTTTAAATATGTTAATACCAATTACCATATTTAGACATTGATTAAGCCCAGGCTCCAAAGAAGGAATGCAACCAAACCTTCCAAGAACAGGTGCTTTGTTTCACATCATTTTCTCAGCATTCCCTTACTGAGTTTATAAAGCAGTATTGTTAACAAATCAAATTTGTTATAGGAAAAACCCCAATCTTTTCCTTTTATGGTCTCTCTCTCTTGTTAGTATCAATCAGTAATTTATAGACGTTGGTGTTAAAAGAGACAACCCCCCACAGTTCTTAATTTACCACAACTGCCAAACTCTTATTCAAGAGGCAGAAGTAGTAAATTATACGGTAATGTTTTATATTGATTAGGTATTCACTACCTGGCAAACCAGTTTCAAATCCTCAGTTTCTTGAGAGAAGGGGCAGAAAATAATTGAAAAGTCAAGTTTGTACTGAGGCTCTCCCCTCCATAACTACTGTACCTCTGACCTATCTTCATATGATTGAAGTGATTTGTTGCTGCCTTGCTTAAAAACAGCAAGATTTTAGCAGTTTGCTCTGCTATTCAAGTGTTTGCTGCATCAGTACCATGTCTGTGTTTGCACCTCAGAAGATCAAATCAAATTCAAAGCACCTGAAATCCCACTAGAAAAAAAACCCCCAACTGTATTTCAGAATTCTAAAGAAAATACTTAGAGCATGTTAGTGAAAAAAATTTGTTAAAGCAAGAGGCACAGATGCCAATTGAGCTATGGAACCATTTTTTCATTGATGTAATTAATATTTTTAATAATTGCCTATGATATTTCTACAACAAGACCGCACCTTCTTCTACTTTCAACTAGTTTAAAAGCATTTGACAGAAACCCTGGGAATAAGTCAGTTAACATCACTATTATCAAGCAGTATTACTAAGATTTGCATGTTTATTTTAAGAGTATAATAATTGACTTAATTTTTAAATGTAATTCTGGTTTCAAAAAGAAACAACCCCATTTGATTTTTGCATGAAGAAAAGTCAGTAAACTCTGTAAATACATCTTCTGCTAGTTCAGCTTTCCTCCTGACATGACAGACACTGCCTTTTGTTGTACTTCTAATCAGTAAAAGATAACACATCTTTTGTCATCTTTGCTGTCTGTCTTCACAATTCATAAGTAGTGGAAGCAAGAGAAAGCACAGCTCTGACCAGAGACTCTGAAGTTTTGCTGCTTTGGAACATTATAGGTATTGTTTTTTATGATGAAAGAGATGACTTAAAGAATAAGGTTTGAAGGAGACAAGTTACAGTATGTTCCCATTTCATACAATAACTGTGTATGGCTCCTGGTGAGCGCTTCTGAGTCAGTGTGCTCTGCCCTGGGCACATGTGCCAACAGCCTTGGCCAAGCAGGTGTCTTCTTATAAACGCTAGTTACCTTACACATGAGTGTGTGCAGTTTAGAAAGCTTTCAACAATATGGTACATCACGTGGCTATACATAGAAGGGCAGATACCTTCAAATGAGGAGGTCACACTTAAGCTATATGAAAAAAGTTTTATGATGGAAAAATCATTATAATTTTCATTAGAAAATTCCTGCAAGTTCTTTTTCTGTTGCCTATATTCCTACAATATGTCAATAACAGATGACATTACAGATGACCACAGTTAAGTTCTGCTGAAAGTCAGTAATTAGAGCCATGTCTGATTAATTATCAGGACAACGGAGTGCTGAGCAGTGCAGTCTGATTCATGAGCTGTTAAATTAGTAAACTGGAGGAGAAGACACTGATACGCGCATGCTACGAGGCAGACTCACCCTTGAGGTAAAATTTCTGCAAAGAGCAGAAATAAATGGAATCCTAGCACAGGATAAAAGTGTTCTCTCCTCCTGTGAGGGTGAATCTAGACTAATTTAGATGAAATTTAGTTCAAAGCTGCCCACATCCATTCTTTTACTGGGCCAAATCATTACCTCCTATAAATTCACGTAGCTGCACTGAGCCCAGCTGAGTTACACCAGGTGACACTAAGGATGTTATAGTTGCAAGACACATTTTCAAAGTCAGAAAATAAGAAGTACATTTTAGTGGCTGACCCAAATCATAGCAAACCACAGTACACAAATATCCCTTAAACATATGACTGGATATCAGACTTTCTCATGCTGTTCCTAATGGGAGTCACCGCCATAGCAGAAGTTACTCCAGTCAGTAAGTTCCCAGCATCTGCTGTCATTGAAATCAATCCTCCACAACAGTGACAAATATTTACCTGTATATCCCGACCTTCCACTTTAATAATGAACATAACATAAACATCTGGGTGAGAGAAAAAATGAGAAATGTATAATCTAGGGTGATATTTTATTTGTTCATCAGAAAGTTACTCACCCCAGCCAAGAATAATTTTACAAGGTGCACATAAATATTACACATAGCCTAATACGACACTCTAATCCTCTAAAATAGCTTTTTCAGGGCCACATGATGGATCATATTATTGTTAAATTCCAGTGACTCAGGTCCATTTCATTTCTTTGACTTTCATTGGAAAACCATTAAGAAAGTATGTGATAGGATACATGGTTTTCTATCACATTCAGCATATCAGAAGTATGAAGTTGCCCCTTCCAACTCCCACACCAGACTTTTAGTCAGAAAATGCAAGTCCCATCACAGTTTCTAAATCAGCTTCAAAGACACCCCCAAACCTAATCACCTCTAAGCTCGCTGCAGCCTTCGCTAGAGCAGCAGCTTATACAACCTTATAAAAATCATCTAGGCTTTTTTACATGTATCTGTGAAAACGGCCCAAATACTGTCTTTAGTAATGCATAGGATTCTTTTGCTTAAGATAGAAGATCAGCTTAATTTTGGGGTACTCGACATTTTTTCTTTGGCTTTCTTCAGGCAGCAATCTTCCCAGCAAATGGTAGTGACCAAAAAGCTATTCACGGACAAGTTACCTCACAGAATACATCTGTGGCCCAAATTGCAAGTGCCTGGGTGGCTAACAGAGAAAGCAGCCTCAGCAGAATTGTTTCTTCCTCTCCTGAGATTAGAATCCTTCAAATCACAGTATGATACTTCATTCTTGCAATTTCTTTATTTCAGGCTATATCAGTGGGGAAATTCCCTTTCACAGAAGAGCCAGTAAGATCTCTTCATCAGTTACATCTCTGAAATAAATTTAAACATGATTTACACTTATTCTGTCCTTTTAATGATTTTTTTCTTCCAAATAAAAATTAGTTGTCTGTTTCTAATTTCCATTCCCAACTATTTCTGCTCCACTGCTAAAAAGAAACTACGGTTCAAAGGCACTAAACACGAAAATTCACCATAAAAAGTGTACATGGACAAAGCATGAAAAATCTAAATAATAAAATAACCAGAGGACTCATACAGTGTGAAATACAGGCTAAAATTGAATCTCCAGTTAATAATGGACATGATATCACCTTAAATGATTTTCAAGCACAAAAAATTTGGGCAGAATTCCTTAGCACAACCTTAAAAAAAATGGTATTTTCAACACACACAAAACAGTACCAGTGAATTCAAGTCAACTACGAAATAATTTTTTAAGCCTGTGAGTTGTTGCAGGTTTATAATCAGAACTACACAGTGGGACACAAAAGTGTCCGGTCCCCAGAGTCTAGCATAATCCTCTTACATTCCTTCCCTGTATTCTCTGGCAAAATCATGGAATACTCCTCATTTTTTTAAAAAAGGCATTTCATTCTAACTGCCCATAAAACATTCAGCAATGCTTAGACACGGAGCTCTGTAGCAGTTTCATCTGTTTACATAATCACTTGACAAAGCCAAGTGACACCACACAAACCCAGAACTACGCAGAAAATAAGTTAAAACCAGCTTGGCAAACTACACACATTCAGTGTTTGCTGCGTTATGCAGGATCTCGGCATGCATTAGACAACAGAAGTCCCTGCACCTTTTTGTAGCATTTCAACAAGGTCAAGAGAATCCAATCAGCTCCTGGCATCTTCTTGTATCCACTGCAGTATGATCTTTACAATTACTTATCCAATAATCCCTAGTGATCCGTCAACACCTAACACTCAACTCCTTTCCTATTCCTTGTGCCCTTATCACACTCACGAATAAGCTTTTTCTTCTTCTACAGTTGTATAAACTATTCTATGTAACCAATAGTCATCCTTCTATTTGCATGTATGAGTCAGTCATCCAGAAAGAGCAATATATTGATTTCTATAAAAGGAGGATACATGCAGAACTGCAACCTAGGGTGGCTATTTTCAAGCAAACAAACTGCTGATTTAGTGAAAGCACCGACTTCTCTGTCAAAACAAACTCGTACTAAAACTTCAAGAGTGCCTTTTGAGAAGCCATTCAGAGTGATTTTTCTTCTATCAACGTCTTCTGCAATTTTCTTACAATTAGCAAAATATGTTTAGCAGAACCTAAGGCAAATCTAGTGACATAAATACAACGCACACAAATGGTAGATATTTAAGCGGTGAAGAAAGCATCTTCAATCACTAAAATATTTTCTTATAAAGCTGGCTTTAAAAAGTAGCAAACTTATGAAACCCCTAAAATACTACTGCAGAACACTCAGATGCAAAATAATCATATATAGCAACCCCAGGGTAACGCAAGATTTCCAGAACATCCAGCAAGACCAAAGTTAAAACATCAACATCCATAATGCCACTGCTTACTTTTCTGTTTCAAAAAAGGGACAACTATTTGCTATCTACTGTGTTAGGAGCAACTAACTCCGGACACTGTTCATGTAGTTAGGAAAGAACATCTCGCTGACTCTACAGTTATATGGAAGAGATCTTCTAGCAAAGTAAATAATTAAAATAAAATGAAAAACTTACTAAGAAGGCTATCTTTCTGTGCTTCAAGGTTTACCTGACCACCTCCAGGAAGCAAGAAGGAATTCTTCTGCAATATATAGAACTGCTCAGTTTGTTAAGTGAATTATAGATTTTCTCATTTTCCTCTGAAACTTCATCTATTAGTTACTGCCAGAGGCAGCAAACCCAACTCCACAGTTGAGGTTAATAATGAATATATAAAGCTGCTGTTTGAAACAACATGCCCTCCTGCACCAATTCAGTAGCATCCCAGTGTCCCTAAGTGTAGCATGCTTGACAGCGAGGAGGCTATTTGCAATTAGATTTTTAAGCCATCAAAATGAAAAGCATTATGTGCATTTCTTACACTAATGTATGAATTTGCCCACTAACAGTAAGGATTTTGCAGAGCAATGAGGCAGTTTAAGTAAATGGCCCCTACGCTCAAGAGTTCACATTGCTTGTTGTCCTTATATTTTAATTAAATGATCAATTTAGAATTTCTACTTGCTTCTTCTTGTACAACCAAAGAATTCAAGGAAATTATACAAACATGTATGTGCCCTGCCTATTGTCCAAAATGTTTTCCTTGCTCTTTAAGAATATCTCACCTGTATGAGGACTTCTATCTATCCAAAGAAAAAGAAGTGAGATTCTGAAACAACTACAATGAAATTAGGTACCTAACTACCACTGCAATCACATTGCAACTATCACCCTAAATGTTTATAAGTTCTTATAATAATTGAAATAAACATTAATAACCATACAGTTATACCATCTTCAAAACTTTGACTGCACCTCCTCTGTTTTTTGGTGGCAGCCAAAAAACTAACAAAATGCTGGGCATCATGAGGGAAAGTACTGAGCCCACCACACAGGGTATTGTTTTGGCATGACATAAAACCTGGATGGGCCCACATCTTGACTACTATGAGCAGTTCTGGTCTCAGCTCAAGAAGGGCAGTTCAAGTGGTCAAGTAGATTGAGCTACCACTATTCAAGAGAGGCAAAAAAATGTCTGGGACTGTTTGGTTTGGAGAGGAGCAGCTTGGGGGAGGCTACAAAATGATGAAGGCACTAGGTAAATTGAATGCAAAACTTCTCCCTGCAATATTAGACCTAGGGGGCGGTCAGTGAAAGCAATAAACATTTTACAACAGGCAAAAGCATACACTGCAGAGGATCCGTGCATGTATGGTGTCCCTAATGAAGCAGCTGTGGCTGGTGGCAGGGAACACAAGGGGAAGCAAGTGGGCAGGTAAGTTTCCCTAAGCTGCACCTCCTCTCTCCATCGCCTGAGACTGATCGCTGGGCTGGACAGGCCATTAGTCTGACACGGTACGGCACTTCTTATGTCTTACTTTGTAAGCCTAATGGCTGATTTCTTAGTTTCTTCTTGCTACTCTTAAGAAAAATACACAATGCTTGGTGAGCAAAGGGGCTTCTACAGCCTTTTTGAGTGGTGCATTGCACTAAACCAACAATATGGCGGAAAAAAAATGTAGTGAAGTTGGCTCTTGAGATTCAGGCAGCCCTCCTTCAGGGCAACAGTACGCTGCCATGGACAGGGCAGACAGCTGGGGGGTCACAGATTCACCCAGCCAATTTAATCCGCTACACCAGATGCAGCAGTAGCTACTTACACATTTCATGGATTAAGGCCTTAGAAATCATCACTGCAATGAAATCCAATTTGTCTCATTACATTATTTTAAAAGGCAGAACCTCCAATAGCTCAAACTCCCCTTTGACAGGACTGCCACCTATTGTGTCCTCACTGCTGCCCTCAGACACCTCTGGGCTTCTCTAAGGTCTTTTACATCATCTGAACGCTAATTAGCTTATCATAGCTACGCTAAATTCTAAAATTTGCATCTCTGAAGGTAAAGGCATGAAGCTAATTTATTGCTAGAATCATGCAACGTAACTAGACTTAAGTAGCAGATAATAATGCCTGAAAAATGAACTACTGGCACATATTGTATTGCTACAAAGCTTAAAGGAAACAAACATCAGGGATAATTTCTAAAACCAAACAACAGCTGTTGCACAAGGCGGGAAAACAGCCTCTTAAGCTGAAGTAGAGGAGAAAGATGAGTAAGTTACACAGTGAAAGCCAGATAGATTAAAAAAAACAAAAAGCAGCAGCCATATATCCTTGTCTTCTTTAACTCTCACTGGCACTTGAGTAGGTGTTCAGGGGGGAGGGGAAGCTTTAATTTTCTATTTTAAGTATATATATATATATATATATGGTCCTGGATATATGTTTATCATATATCTGACG
>WAAD01025636.1:1531-29643 GCA_013389945.1 Fregata magnificens | reverse complement strand
CCCCCGCCTTTCCCCCGCCCGGTGCCGCTCGCCCGCGGGCTGGCTCGGCGCTGCAGCTGCTGCTGCCAGCGCTGCGGCTGGGGCACGGCGATTTGTCCCTTACCCAGCACTGTTAGGGCGCAGGGAAGTCGGTGGTTTAACTCCTTTGTTTGCCTGAAGGTGACGTTCCAAACGCTTGGCTTCCTGCTGTTACTTTTGCCTTTAAGGATGGGCTCTGCGGCTCCAGGGTTGTGCTGTCAGGGTGGCGAGGTCGGCTTGCAGCCGAAAAGAGTTCGTGAGTGCTTGTGGCTTTCTCACAGCCTTGGAATAATGAAGCTCAGCTTTCTCTGTTGGATGAATAGCCTCGCGGAGTCACCTTCTTCTCTGTCAGCTATTGAGTATTTTGCAAAATACACAGATGTCATGAAGTGTGTGTTAAATAGATTCTAGCAAAAAGTGAAGTCCAGAGAGTTTTAAGTCATTTGCTTATTCTCTTCGATTCTCAGGCATGTAAAAGCCAGTTTCTGGAGATCTCGGAATGTCACCAGCTAGTTTTAGAATCTACCCGAAACGTCCTAATTTTTACAGTGTTAAAGGGAAGCACAACTATTCCACTTGTCTGACACTGTTGTAAAAAATAAATAGGATTGTGGATTGTATTTTTAAGCTTTACTGTGTAAAATGCACATGCAAACGATAAAACTTTGCTGCTACGTGGAGGCCGTGAGCTGTACTTCAGATCTTTGGTTGGCCTTGCTGGAGGCTGGCCAAATTATGGTTTCAGCATTTGGGTCTTTGGCTTGTGACTGGGAGCAGAGTATATACTTTTTTAGGCGTAACTTTAGAAAGTCTGAAATCATAAATTAGACTCCCAAGACAAGGCATAAGCTTAAAAAAAAAAAAAAAAAAAAATCCAGATAAGTATATAAGGTATTGTGTCTTCTGCTTTTAAGCATATATAGATGTGGTTTGGGGTCTTTCTCCCTAATGCTAAATTTCTCACACAAGCAGATGATCCCTGGAGCTGATACTTCAGGATGATAAAAGTGGGCAGTGCTGCAATTGTTGTTTACCTGTCTGTGGCTATGTATTTCTCTGTGACATTTCCTTGCTCTTCTCTGGTCCTACCCTGTTGCCATGAAGTTTTATTTTGGAATACAACTTATAATTTAAGATGGTGGGGAAATACTGTTTTTAGTGGTGGAGTGATTTTTTTCCATCGTTTAATAGAGGAAAGATGTTGGACAAAAAGACTACACAAACAATTTCTTACATATAAGCAGCCTAAGCTATAGGTTCTCAGGCTTAAAATCCTATGGGATTATAGAATGATGAAAAGCCAGGTCAGCAGTTTTGAAATTGACTAATGTGTATGTATAAATAATCTTTCTTATCAAGGGATCTGCAACGTTATAGAAACAATAATTCCCCCAACTCCCTATGAGGATGAAAAGTCAATTTTAAAAAACTTTATGAAGCTGATATCCCAGTGCATAATGGATCATTTATTTTTGCTGACCAGGCATGCTAAACATATAAAGCTTATTCTGAAAATGAGTAGCTAGAATTAAAACCTCCTCTTTGTAGATTTTGAATTACTGTTACGTGTTTTGGGAATAAATAAGGTTCCCTATAAAGGGAAACATTGTGCTTCATTTACAAAAAAAGAAAACCAGTCCAAAGATTAAATCTTGTGCATCAAGCTTGAAAACTAAGTGTGAGCATCTGAGTTGGCACAAATTAATGTGGCTCCACGGATCTCAATGGGAACTGTTCTATGCTAGCTGAGGATCTGTCCTTCACCATTTTTGTTGTAAACTGAATCATGGTTGTAGTAATAAGCATTTCTCGCTTGTTGCCTTTAATCATAAGCTTTCAATTTCAAATTAGGGATATTAAGAAACTGTTTAATAAATAAAATGCTTATTGAACTGAGTTGTATCTAGAATAATTTGCTAATTGTAAGCAAATGGAGCAGTAGGTCTGATCCTAAACTGTGTTCTCCATTGGGCCCTCTTCAAGTGGATGAAATTGCAAATCGTGCCTGAAGTGCAGTCATATAAGAGAGATGATGTGGGAAGAGATGAGTGTCAGGCAAGAAAGTGTACAAGAGCTGAAGCACTGAGATGCCACGCTGCAAGGGAAGAACAAACGACTACAGAAAGTTCCAAGATGATTATGAAAGAGGAACTAATTAAAACTTGTCTTCCAGCAATTAAATTAAGACAAAGTTACTGCTACAAAATCATGTAACATTGTGACATTTGCCTAAAGATAGTGGTAGTCACTGGACCCACTTCTGCTCTTTAACAGGGTAGTCTTATTTTCATGGGTTTCAGTTCTGGACTAGTTCCAGTGGGAGTTTGGAGCAACAATACTATTCTGTTACTCTTCTATTACTATTGAGTAAAACATAAGCTAGAATACCCGTGTCAATGTGTAAAACTATGAGTATGAAATTCCAAGCCAAAGTTTTTCCAGATGCTATGAATCGGTAGCTGTACAAAAATTTGGCATTCGCTGTGGTCCTGGAGACACAAAGCTCCCAGGGTCTTACATAGGTTATGCACATCAAGGCTGTAGAATTAGGCCTTGTAATTGTAAAATCTGCCAAAACAGCAGCAGGGCAAGTCAGCATAATCTTTTAGTTCTTGGCATCTGGCCTTTACTGATGCATAGTTCGGATCTGAAAAAAATTCTATTGGGAGGAGATGGAGAAGAGAAACATGAGAGAAGTGTTCATTAACCTTTACCCGCCATAACAGAATTGGAAAGCATTAGCTTGAAGTCTTGGCTTGGACAACGAGGCAATCATTCACTCAGCTTAATCTATGAAGTAAATACACAAGCTTTTCTTTTAAAATTACTTAAATGCTGCAGTTACAGTTAGTTTGAACATTAAATCAAATATTACAAATACTGGTGGACAAGAAAATGTTAACTTCCTGTAAATGAAAATCATTCAGTTGCTTCATTGCTGTTATAATTAAAGGCAAAAATTAGCAAATCCATTATTACTGAGGTGAGCAGCAGAAATCAAAAGGCTAAACTGCAGTACAGAAACAAAGCAGAGCAGGCTCCAGTGTGCTATATTCCTCTGAAGCTGCAGAAGATAAGATAACTTACCCTCATTAAGTTTGCAGAGGACACCAAGTTGGGTGGGGGTGTTGATCTGCTTGAGGGTAGGAAGGCTCTACCGGGGGATCTGGACAGGCTGGATCGATGGGCCAAGGCCAACTGTATGACGTCCAACAAGGCCAAGTGCCAGGTCCTGCGCTTGGGTCACAACAACCCCATGCAACGCTACAGGCTTGGGGAAGAGTGGATGGAATGCTGCCCGGCGGAAAAGGACCTGGGGGTGCTGGTCGACAGCCAGCTGACCATGAGCTGGCAGTGTGCCCAGGTGGCCAAGAAGGCCAACGGCATCCTGGCTTGTATTAGGAATAGTGTGACCAGCAGGAGTAGGGAAGTGATCGTGCCCCTGTACTCGGCACTGGTGAGGCCACACCTCGAGTACTGTGTTCAGTTTTGGGCCCCTCACTACAAGAAGGACATGGAGGTGCTGGAGCGTGTCCAGAGAAGGGCAACAAAGCTGGTGAAGGGCCTAGAGAACAAGTCTTATGAGGAGCGGCTGAGGGAACTGGGGTTGTTTAGCTTGGAGAAGAAGAGGCTGAGGGGAGACCTTATCGCTCTCTACAACTACCTGAAAGGAGGTTTTAGCAAGGTGGGGGTCAGTCTCTTCTCCCAAGTAACAAGTGATAGGACGAGAGGAAATGGCCTCAAGTTGCGCCGGGGGAGGTTTAGATTGGATATTAGAAAGATTTCTTCACTGAAAGGGTTGTCAAGCATTGGAACAGGCTGCCCAGGGAAGTGGTTGAGTCACCATCCCTAGGGGGTATTGAAAAGATGCGTAGATGTGGTGCTTAGGGACATGGTTTAGTGGTGGACTTGGCAGTGCTCAGTTAATGGTTGGACTTGATGATCTTAGAGGTCTTTTCCAATGTAAAGGATTATATGATTCTAAGATAAATGAGCAGAGGTAGAGACGGGGCAGAATACAAAACTTTATTTGAAAGCTAAGGAAAAAACCCCCAACTTAAAAGGGCTCAAATAACAATCATAAAACTTTTTAACTTGGCTGCAGGGAAGACGTATCTAGAAGATAAAATAAAAACAATGAATGGCAGATAAATAAAAATTTCTCACGTGTTTTAGGCTCCATGACGATCAAAGCAGTTTTTGTCACAGGTGAACAGCATGGAATGTTCGGTTCATTTCTTTCTTTCTCTCTTTTATTAGGCAGTCTGTTATCCATGTATTTTTAATTGTTTTGGTTTTGTTTTCTCTCTCCTTAACCCTCCACTGTTTGTAAAATTCTGTCAATATATATCAATTGTATCTTGGTAAGCATTGTCTTCCATTCGTTTTGTCTTTTCCTTTTGATCATTGATTTTACTTGCTTGTATTTTGAATTCTAGTGAAGTTAAAATAGCTCATTTTGTTTGCATAATGTTTCAGATCACATTCCATATTATCTTTCCAGCATAGTGCTATTATTGGTTGATAAAATCTCAGCATTAGTGTTATGTTTGGTAATTTAATGATTCTTAAAAAAACTGTGCAGGGTTCTCTCTGGAAGTAGCAACAACAACATATATGCAGTCCAAGAGAATTTTTGTCAGATCATTTCAAAATCAATTTTTTAATACAAGGAACTTGGTAGTGTTTCTTTCAGGTGGATTTTATAAAAGTATTTGGCACCTTGCTTTTCATTCTTAAACTCTTTGGGATTTCTGTTGATGGATGTTAGCATGCTACTGTATTCTTTCTCTGTTATCTACAGAATTTTGCTGTAGGTTTTTTAAATAATTGTACTAGAAACCACAGCATCGTTTTTGTCAAATGTCAGCTTTCCTATACCTAAAGCCTCTACATAATTGGAAGTTTGAGGTCTAATAGTTCTGCTGAGCTGAAAGTGAGAGTAATACTGTTGTCAAAAGGAAACCATTCCTGTTTTCCTGATATGACTCTGGTCTAATTCAGAAAGGACCGAGACAAAAAATACTTGTACTTTAATATGTTTCTGTACAGCAAAGTTACTGTACAGCAAAGGTGCTTTAATGTCCCCACTGTGGTACATGGGTAAACCAGCAGAGGAAAAACTCCTCTCAGTGTCATGATCCAATATTGGCACTTGCTGGATCTCTGCGCATTGATGCAGCCAGACAGAGGTCCCTGTGCTGAGTGGGGCAATGGCCTCACGAGAGAAAGAGGTGGTAGGAGCACGGCTATGAGCAGAGCAGCGCGTGGGGAGAGCCAAGTCAGCAGAGTCTCTAGAGCAGAAACTCCAGTAGTAAAAGAGGTTGTAGTGAGAATACAGTATAAACTTTACATCTGTTTACCAAGAATGAAATTGGATTGGAAAGAAACATTCACTTCTAAACTGATACATGCCAGTAACTTATGTCTTTGCCTTCCTAGCCCGAACAGAACCTTTCTAACTTTACACTGGTATACGTGAGAGGAACCGCGAACCTTTGGGCATTAAGATTCTGTTTAAAGTGCAGGGAACGGTCCTGTAATGATTGGAATAATTTTAATGAAATTACTTTTAGTTAAAATATAGCACTAGTCAAAACTGAAATGTATCATGGTGGCATATTTTTTCTGATAAAGTTTTGAGTGTGTAGCACTTGCTGATCTCTTGCACAGGTAGGGCAGAGAGAAAAGAAGACAAGTCTAATACTGGAAAGCATGTGGGTTTTCATAAAATTGGATATCTGACACAATTCTACACAAATTCTACTACAAAGATACCAAGAAGCTTTTGTGTTCTTTCAATGCAGAACAAAGACTAATTTCAAAACCTTGAAGGTTTGTTGTGAAACAGAGTTGTCATCTTTTGGGGACCTCTGTAATTTTTAGAATAGCTTCTCCATAAGATGGAGTTGTGTAACATAGAAAAATGGCTATAATATGTGGATTTCATTATTGTTTATCTGAGAGGAATTGCTGTGAAGGCTCATCATTTCCCCACTCTAAGTAATGAAGGTAATCCAGGCTTCAGTTCCTGCTGCCATAGCCACACAGGTTTGCTGAAATGCTCTTTTGCTGGTATTTTCTGAGAGCAAACTATAGTTACAGGGCTTTTTCCCCATGTGACCTCCTTTTCTTCTCCTCTCCTACTGATGTCAGGAGGAAATTGAGGGAGTTTTTGCCTGTTCATAACCAATCTTCCGGTTAGTACACCAGGATTTTTGTGGACAGAGTGGTCAGTAGTGTGGTTCTTGTGTTTTGAGGAGGCATTGCAGTGTCACTCCTCCCATAAGAGAATTCTGTCTGTGCACACATGGTGATGGTACTCATGCTCTTAGAAAGCCGTGCAATTTCACCAGGCAGTGGAACATGTTACTCAGGCGATGGTCAGCTGCAGCCCCTTAATGTCAGTCAGATGCCTGCCTTTCCTGCGTAGCTAATATTGCCATCCTCCTCAAGGACTATTGATGCACAACATGGTTTTAATTAAAAAACAAAAAATCTACACTTTCTTAAAACATGCAATATTGTACTTTAAAGCATAAAAAATAAATGTGATGTAAATATCACATTTTACCCATTTTTTAACATAGTTCTCTTTCTTGGTTTCTGTTATCTTTGTCAGCTAGGGGATTTCTCTCAGCCCTCACCAGTCTACTTTTAAATGACTTGGCTAGAGGATTATTTAATCTGTTTTATATAAACTTTAAAATGATATGATGAGGCATAAATATAATGCTCAAAATCTTGATTTCAGTATAATTTAATATAAAGGATCTTTTACAAAGCAGTATTGTGCAGCGCAAAGCATCAAGGCTTTCATCCATCTTTATTGTTTCTCATTTAGGCCCAGATCCACACTTACATGCCAGATGGCAACTGCAGAGGAGTTTCAAGTTATAGCTGCAATAGATGAGAAGATAAGTGCCTCTTGAGAAAGGGAAAGCCAGATTGTTCATTCCTTTCAATTGCACTTGATGACTTATTGGTAGTCACTAATTGGCTTGTCCGTACACAGGCAATTCAGAATCTGACAGCAGTAGCTCTGTTCTTCCTGCAGAGATCACTGGTGAAATAAACCCTTGCAGAGAATAATATTTTATATGAAGCTCTGTGAAAAGCAGACCTAAGGGTTTTTTTTCTTTTCATTACTGCTGTGTCAAGATTTTTTCCTTCAGGAGAGCCATAAAATCTCGCTTAACTGTCATTGTTAGTTATTATTGCAAAATAGAGTAGCTGCCTATGATGTGCTAACATTCAATTGACAATATATGCATATTAAAAAAGAGACGGAAAACTACGATAAGTAGGGCTTGGTCTGTTTTTCATTAAAGATATGAATGTTTTAATAGTGATCTTCCTTTCCCACGTATTTTTGAGTGTATTTTCATTTTAGTCCTGGGTGGGGCATTTGACAACTTATTTAGACTGTATACAGAGAACCAAGAGAGCCAACTATGAAGAGCATAAAATAACTCAGGAATGAGAAACTGCTGGTTTATTTTCACTGCTTAGAAGCCATCAGCAGCTGAAATGTCTCTAGAGCTTTAGAACAGTGTTGTTGCTTGCCATTGTTGTTGATGAAAGACAAAGTCTGTGTGTAATGGTACAGTGTATAGCCAACCTTGCAATAAGCCCTTTAAAAGGTGAAGCATCCACTTAGAAAACAGCGTCCCTCATGCAATGAAATGTCAGTAATTTTACAGCTAATGCAGAACCTGCATTATCTCCCAAAGTCTTCAATTGAAAGAATTTTCCCTTTTATCATTTTCCCTAGATACATTTTGCTAAATGCAGTGACAACTTAACAGTTATGGCAAACAGAAAAAAACCAGCTTTCTGTGTTACAAATTAATATTAGCTGTCCTGAAGAAAAAATCAAGGAAAAACAGGCTATGTAATTAAGATCTTAATGTTCAGTATCTTTGTTGCCCATGCGTCTGTAATCACAGTCCCAACAAAAACAGAAGTATAGGCGTGAAAGTGCAACATATCAGGGCTGTACGCTGTATAAATAGGTAAAGAGCATATCTTGTTAAATAAACATGAAGTAAAGTAAATCTCTGGGAATCAATGGTACTTCTCAAAGGTACTCTCAACAAAGAAAGGTGTGAAAGAGTAGAAATGCTTTTAAGTACAACAGGACCACATTAAACATCTAGAAAAATCACTGGGGAGATTACCAACACTTTAACTGGACTGTGAATTGAATCCACATCTTGTAAGTTATTGTTTGCTTCAGAAAATTGCTAAATTGACTGTTCCTATTGAGGGCTCCACCAGTAACAGATGAGACAATCACAGACAAGCATCTAATCAAGAATGAAGCTGTTTAACACTTGGATAGCTGCGTAGTCAAACCAGCAGTCCTCAGGGAAGTGAAAATTAGACATTGCAAATGTATTAGAAGTCAATGAATGTAGATTCCTAAGAATCCTGAGTCCGGTCTTTTCAGTGGTTTGGTTTTTGTTTTTTTTTTTTCTCTACGTAGGATCTAGACCTAAAAGATAATGGGGTACTTGGAGTGGCCCCACTGCTGCAGTTGAGCCAATAGCTTGCAGCTGACAATACTTTAAATCCTTTCCACATATGTGAAGGAATTACCTTGCTCATCAGCAACC
Source organism: Fregata magnificens (assembly GCA_013389945.1). NCBI lineage: Eukaryota > Metazoa > Chordata > Aves > Suliformes > Fregatidae > Fregata > Fregata magnificens. Next base: position 21,007 of record WAAD01025636.1, on the reverse strand, counting down.
ACAGGTGGGTGACAAACAGCACTTATTCAACAGAAAGCAGCAGCTCTCTTTTGTTGGTTTGATAGCAGTAGTGAAAAGTTACTTATCCAACTGAACACACAGGGTATCTGTAAAATAGAATTTGATAAATGTATCAGGTTGGATATACCTTGAACTTCCAAGTGTGAGTTATTGCTGTGAGTATGCCCCTTTGAATGGGGTTTTTGAAACAGTGTTCTTGCAGAAGAACTTTGGAGAGTAATCATCATAGTGGTTTCTGTCATAGCTTTGGCAAAACCATGATCCAGTTTAATGAAACACCTCTCAAGATATGGCTGCATATTGGTGGATAAAAATGTTTGTAGTACCCTTTGTCATCTTGCAAAATGAGGTGTACTTTGTAGTCTAAAGCATTCCTTAAACCCTCTGAGGTAAAATAAATAACTGCAAAGTAAGGGAAGAAAGTACGTTACGGTTTGAAGCGAACACATTAAGATGTTAAAAATGAAGAACTGGGATGGATGGCTGGGAAGACAGCAAGAATTAAGGTAAGCTTGCTAAGAGATGTTTGAAATAGTAGTATACTCTGCAGTTGTCTGAGAATAAACACTTGCTAATAATAATAAAAAGTAATAGCACATTCTGTAACTGAAATATCTTAAAATGCTAAATTGAATGCTATCATTTGTTTAGCGTATATTACAACATGATTTATGTCAGCCTGTATACGTAGTAAGATAGTGTAACAGGTAAAATTATTAGATAGAAGCAAGCTTTCACCAAATTTGACTGATGGAATCAAAACTATGAAGGGTTCACTAATTACTTCTTAATCTTTCTCTACCCCAGCGACCAAAAGCAACCCAAGGTAAAAGGGAAGACAAGCAAATTTGGAATAAGTGAAATCAGTAAGACTTCCTATAGTCCCTAATCGTCCATAGGCCATCACTGACCTATCACTGTGTTTGGGGGAAGGGGCTAATAAATTTAACATTTGTGATTTTACAAATCAGAATAAAAGTAACTGATACCTTACTTTAGGGTATTGCTGTTTTACTTCTGAAGCATTAGGCATTGGTTATAGTTGGAGGAAATCCAAAGGCACCATTGGGCCAATAGTGCAGTTATGGCAAAATGACGTGAATAGTTTTTATGTGAATTTATTGCTCTTAAAGGTACTGGCTTGACTGACATACTACAGACCAACTTCACATTTAGACATACAGCTTCCAAAGATGAAAAAGTAGTTTGGTTACTGTATAGCTAAACGATAATTTTTTCCAATGGAGAAAAATTACTGCTCTTTCTCCTTGAGATTAAATGTCATTTGTTGAAAATTTTAGAGATTGTTTTGTTCAGTCTATTTTTTGTTCTCTGCTAACGCTGACTGAATTCAGTGGGGTTGTGTGACCTAAATCAGTAAGTTTGTGCGCAAAACTACCAAGGCTGATTGATCTTGGTTAGGATTGTTTGGAGAGAACAGAGGTGATGGGCATGTTTATTTTTTGGTGAGATGGAACATCCTATATTTGTGGATATTGATTTGAATAAGAGCTTTGTTGCAAATTTTTTTTTTTTCTGAGTTGGCAATAGTGGGGTTCCAGGTCTGCATGGAACAGTGGGGACTTTCTTATGCTTGCTTTTCTGCCACAGAGATATTCATATGTATGAGTAACAGCAATTTTTCTCTGTGGCTTTTTTTTAACTTGATGTTTTAAATACTCTAACCACTGTTTTTATTTGCTAATATGCCATATCACACACATCTCTGCAAATACAGCAATGAGTAATTCCATTTTTGGTGTCAGGCCTGTTACGGGAGGTGCTGTTTTCCAGATAAAGGTTCGAGCTGCTCTTTTCCAGATAAAGGTTCAAGGTGCTTTTCAATGAATCACTACTCTAATAAATCATTTTGTATATATACTAGCATATACAAGTTAGGATATTAATTTCCAAGCAGGGCCAGTCATGAATATGTAGTTTAAAAAACCTGAGGCTAATAAAGTATATGGCCTTTACATTTCAAGACCATATCTGTAATTCACTGTACATTCATGCTGATACACAGACAAAGGTGAATTAGTTCCAGACAAAAATGCATTAATGCTCTATTGAATAGTCAATTATTAAACACATAATGGAATCTGTGGTTATCAAGGCATGCTCAGAATGTGCATAGGGTGCATAATTTGCACCAGAATGGAACAGAATCGGTCTATTTCTAAAAAATCCAGGCAAAATTATATTAACATGGGATTAAAAGGAGTTATTGCTTCTGCCGTACAATGAATGGGCTTACTTTACTTCATTTACCCTCCCAAGGAGCTAATTTCAGAGTCTTATTATATGTACAAACCTAGAAAACCAGCAGTAAACAACATTATTTTCATTGCCCTCAAGAAATAATCTATCCCATTTTCAGTGTTCTATTTTGTGGAGAAATAATGTTTTTGAGAACCACACATGAAGGTAAATGTTACAATGTAAATGTCCTGGCAACTGATCTCGTAGCAATTTGGTTGAATAAAATGCAGAAAAAAGCAAATAAGTTATTGCTGAATGATGAGAAAAATATCTCATGAGTGTCACCTGCGTGATGCTTTAAATATTGTTCGTTCCCCTAAATCTAAAGATTTTATTCAGGGAAGAATAAAAGTGTTTAACAATTGACTGGAAAACCATTGTCCAGAAACAGTATTCAGGGTGTGGCTGTTTATTGTTTTACTGCAATTATATACCATGATTAATGCATTGGACCATTGGTCTAGTGCATGTCGGTCTAGTGCCAATACGGTTCCCCACGGCCTCCTCCTGGAGAAATTGGTGCATTATGGCCTAGACAAGTGGTCTGTGCAGTGGGTGGGAAATGGGCTGACAGGCTGCACCCAGAGGGTGGGGGTAAATGGCTCCTTTTCAAACTGGCAACCTGTCACAAGTGGGGTCCCCCAGGGATCGATATTAGGTTCAACGTTATTCAATATCTTCATAAGTGATCTGGATAACGGGATCACGTGTAGCCTGATGAAGTTTGCTGATGATACCAAACTGAGTGGGGAAGTAGACACTCTGGAAGGGAGAGCCACCCTGCAGGAAGATCTCAATAGGTTGGAAGAGTGGGCTAACAGGAACCTTATGAAGTTCAACAGGGACAAGTGTAAGGTCTTGCACCTGGGAAAACATAATCCCGGAGTGCAGCCCAGACTGGGATCTGCCTGGCTGGAGAGCAGCTCTGTGGAAAGGGACCTGTGGGTCCTGGTGGACCCCAGCTTAATACAAGTGGAGAGTGTGCTGCTGCAGCCAAGAAGGCCAATAGGGTGCTGGGTGGCATCAGCAAGGGCATCACCAGCAGAGACAAGGAAGTCATTATCCCACTCTACTCCATGCTTGTCAGGCCACACCTGGAGCACTGTGTGCAGTTCTGGTCCTAGCTATACAAAAAAGATGTGGACAGGCTGGAGGGGGTCCAGAGAAAGGCCACCAAGATGCTCAAAGGTCTGGGAAGCCTGCCATATGAGAATAGGCTGAGGGAACTGGGTTTGTTCAGCCTTGAGAAAAGGAGGCTTAGAGGTGATCTCATCACCATGTATCAGTACTTGAAGGGAAGTTACCAAGAAGATGGAGACTCCCTTTTTACAAGGGGTCACATGGAGAGGACAAGGGGTAATGGGTAGAAGTTACTCTTAGGGAGATTCCGACTGGACACGAGAGGGAAATTTTTCACAATGGGAACAGTCAACCATTGGAACCATCTCCCCAGGGAAGTGGTTGACTCCACTACGCTGGATACTTTTAAAACTCAGCTGGACAGGGTGCTGGGCCATCTCGTCTAGAGTGTGCTCTTGCCTAGAAAGGTTGGACCAGATGATCCTTGAGGTCCTTTCCAACCTGGTGGTCTATGATTCTATGATTCATATTTTTGATTAACGTTAGGCAAGCTGCAGATTTATTGCAGTATGTTTAAAGGCACCATTTAAATCAACAAAGAGGTGTATCAGGCTGGCTGTATCACTTCAAATGGGTTTTAGTAGAACTTCATTCTCAGTTGCATTAAATGTAATTATGGGTATAGTTAATTGAGATATTACTATATATATTTTTTCATGGTTTATAAAATTATATTTCCTGGTCTGTGACCTTCAAAAATACTTTTTACTAACACTTTTGACAGCATAAGTAATTATAGTTATTTGCATGCTCCAATAAAAATTGCAAAATCTCTCCTTAGCGAAATTTAACAGGTTGCCATTAGTTTATTTTCCAAAAAGGCCTGGACAGTATGTGAGACAATACTCAGTTATTACTAACATTTTGTGTACATTAAACAGGAAATATGTGTGATGGAGGGCTTTATATGTATAAATCAGTATATCCAACAAAAAGAAAAAAGCAGAAATTGTGTAACTTTGTGAGATAGTGTAAAAATTTCTTGGCTAATGAGATTACAAGTGCAAGTTAATTTATCTGTATGAAAGTAGAGGAATTCAGAGGCAGAAGTTGAGAAGTGGAGACTGTCCATACATTGATTTCCAAAGTACCTTTTCTTCTAGAAATTTCTGCTAGAATTTGAATGCAAAAATTAATTCTTCTTTCTGAAATCTGTAATTCATTAGGGTGTTCTCGTAAACATGCTGACCCTCGCTGCATGGTTGTTTTGTGAAAGACTCTTAAGACCAGAATGATTTATATGATTATGTGCAAAAAAATTCTTAGCTGATTTACTTGATATGTAAGAGCAGAAGGAAAGTTTGCAGAAGAGGTGGGATAAGATTTCTCCATTTCTGCATAAGATGGTTAAAGGCATCTCCAAGTGGATAATGCAGGTGGGAGCTTTTACTGCAGTAAAACACACAAAGAGAACATGCCATGATTGTGTAAAAGCTGATGTATCATGTTTCTTTTCATGATATGAAATACTTAAGCTTAGCTGTTTAAAACAGCTATCTGAAATAGCATGATATCTTGTGATAACTTCTTAAAGTTAACTCAAATTGAGTAGACTTTAACAAAGGATTTTAACAAAAACTTAGGAAATGAGTGTAGTTAAAATTACCAGTCCAAATCCTCAACATATAACGTGCCATTAAATCCTAACCCCCAAAGCATCAATGTTCTAACAAAGCTCTGAGAAGAAATATCTTTGTCGCTAACCATTCGTTCCACTGGGGATTCTGTAACTGAGGCCTCCAAGAGGGAACCTGCCATTAATAGTAATGAACTTCAAGCACCTGTAGTCAAGGCATTTGCTATAGCTTTCAGTCAACTAGGCTTTCACCGATGAGCTCATTTATCCTTTTGCTCCAGTCATTGATCAAGGAACTTCTGTTGACATTTTTTGAGTACCTTGTTGACACCACAGCGGATGTAATTGCCTGTTATTATGATTCATGCTGTTACTTCTATTGACCTTTCAGTATTGTTTTGCTCTTCCCAAAGAAGAGGATATTTGGTTAGCGATGGGGCCTTTACGATTAATGATGTGATCAGAGTACGGTGAGAACTGTCTGGAATGTGAAACTATCTTGGTATGAGGGAGGGGATCCTTTATATCAATGAGATTTTTTTGCTCATATTTATGTAGCTGCAGGTATAAACCTCAGAATAAGTCTGCGTCTGCCTGGCTGTGCTTCAGGCAATGATTGTCTCATATTAAAAGCCATTCAGGAGGGGAGTATTGTTCCAAAAGCTTTCTCATGGATATTCTATCATGTCCTCTGAAACAAAAGATTCCACTCAAAAATTCATTAAGTCCTGGAGGAAGTCCTGAGGTAGCTCAGATGTTTGGGAGCAATGTGTCCTCATGTTGGCCCTAGCTTTGGTACCTCTGTTTAGAGGGGAGAGGAAGATGTGCTCAGTTACTACTCTCCACCTTAAAGTGAAATCTGCATGGTTTTTTATTTCCTATTTGGGTCTTGGGGAAGGTGTTTTTTTGAGTTCTGCCCCTGAACAAAACTTTGTTTCCAGAAGACCAAGAGAGTCTGAAAAGATACCTCAGTATCCCCTGTTTAAACAGTGCAATATTCCAATGGAGTGGCTCCAGTGACTAAGGACTACTATTCTTCCTCCTTAGCTCATTTCTCATTTTGCTTCCAACTCGCCCAAGTCTTTTCACTTAGCTTTAGGTTTTTGCCTATCTGCATTACCTGTATCGTTCTTTTCAGGTTCACTTCCCTCCTGCTCTACTGAGCAATTTCACTGTTTCCTCTAATGACTGCTTATGCTAATCTATGAAATCTTTATGATAAGAAAACTCCTCCAAACATGCAATCATAATGACATGTGGGTTTTTTAATGTAGCAAGACAGACAGAAAAATCAGGATTTGCATACTTAGTTTGTCAAAATTATAAGCTAAGGCTTGTGTAAACTAGTAGCTGTTTTAGCAGCAGGAGAAGGAAATTCAGTCTGTTTTAAAAAGGTATTTCCTAAGTGCTGCTTAGATTAGAAAAGGAGAGAAGAGAAAAAGAAACAACAATTCTGCTGAAGATATTCATAATGTATAGAGCAGACTAGTTAGCTTGCTTCTTTCTCCCCCTTAGACATCTGTTATACAAATAAACAAACAAAAAGCCAAACCAGCAATTCCATTTGTCCCAGCATCCCCTGAGCTTTTCCAGGCTGCAGTATCTTTACCTTAGCAGAGCTTCAATCCTGTTGTTGGTTCTGTGCGACTAACCCTTTTACATGAGGGCTGCATCTGCCTGTCTGGATCCTGGTGCCTGCATGGTCAAAGATTGCATAATTGCATAATGTAGAGTAATAGAACATTACTGTGGTGTCATTTCTTCATGCTGCTCATGTTACAGAGAAAGAGGAGTAAAGAATGTACCAAAACAGCTCTTCATCTCTTTTCTCCCATCCAGACTCTTCTGCAAACGTTTGTTTGAGACTCAAGAGCGTAACAAATAGATTTTTGATTTTTGTTAAAGCTACGGTAAGTCTGCACCCCTCATGTACTGCTGAAATTTGGTTTTCATTCCTTCCTGTTTTCAATTTCTCTGTGTTCCTCCCGGTAGTAGTATTTGTTGGTAGCAGAGTATGACGCCAGCACAGAGCCCGTAGAGTTGCATAAGTGAACAACTTCAGTGCCAGCTGCGGAAATATTAGTCTTTTTGAATCTAATAATGTAAACCCCAGTGGAAACGATGACAGATTTCTTTGTAAGATAAAAGTTTTGAACCTTCAAGGTAAATCTTGGCATTGAATAAAGAACTAGTTAAAAATAAAATTGCAATTATGCATGAGAGGAGCAGTGTCTCTTTGGAGAAAATACTAGTTGCATATGCAAAATATTAAAACATTTGTGTCTCTAACCTCTAGTTTTTATGTGTACAATACAGACAGTCAAACAACTGCAGAAAGGGCTGGCCTCTTTCAGAAAGGAAAGAAAATCAGAGAGTAAAACAGTAGTAAAGAGGAGGGAAAAGAAACCCCAGAACTTTAATGTATGTTGACATTGAAATGCAGTGAATGAGTTCAACAGTGCCATATTTAGAACAACTAAATTTCTTTGCAATTTGCAAGAAATGGCACAGTGAGGTGAACAGGATTGAAGAAGAAAAAGTATGCCTGATGTTCTTACAAAGATAATGGACTTTCCTTAAGAGAAGTCTTAAAAAATTCCAACAAATACCCAGGGAAAAAAATAAAGAATGAATAACTAGGGAAGGTAATACCTGATTTAAATATTTTCACATATAAAATAAAGCATCTTAAGCCAAGAACGGTTCAACCGTCTATGGATATGATATTCCTAGAAACAGGTATATTGAAGGAGGGTTGGGTTAAAGGAGACGTAATTAACATTTAATTTATTCTCCTGCAGAGTTTCCTGAGCCCTACATAGGAATGCTGAATCGTGAGCTAGGCAATAAAGGGCTCCTCTTGTAAAGTTTTCTGCAGTGAGGATGCAGGTGCTCATTATCTCTGAAATTGCTTTATGGAACTGAATTCACATTTCCTGCTACTTTGGCTTTCTTTAAACATGAATAATTTGAATCAAAGCAATAGTAGGAAAGGTGGGATTTTTTTGCCAAGGCTTGCAATTCGGTGAGGTTAATGGTAGTGGTACTGCTTTATTCAAGAAATGAATTTGCCCTTATGTTAGAATAAGAATTCTTCAAAAGAGATGCTTCAAAAAACCTAGGTAACTTTTCCTCCTATCAATGTTTGGCACTTGTTACAGAGGAACTGATGATCTTTAAAACGTTTCTTAGCTTAACATCTGTATCAGGTAAGGATGTACTGTCTACATCTTAGGAAATAATGGATACAGATTCTTAAAACTGTTTAGGTAGATAACACTGAAGTAATCTATAGCATCTGGATAACTTTTGAAGGCCTGGGTTTCTGTAAGTTGGCCAAGGTAAAAGAAAATTTGTGAAATAATAGAAATCCAAATTTGAGTCTCAGGCCAACAGTCTGGGCAATGGACCATCCTTGCCCTGCAGAACTCCTATGGCTGTCAAGTAACAGACTTCTCTGTGTGGAGATGACGTTCTGATGCCACCATTGTCATTAAGAAATACTTCTTTTCACGCTTTCCTCTGAAGTATTTATTTGGTAAGCAATATAAACATTTTTGAACAACATAACTAAAATTTCTTACAGTAGTCGTGAAGAATGATTTTTTTTTTTTTAATTCCATCTGTAAAAGAGGCTAAGTCAGTTTGGGCTTAGAAGCAAGAATGCATCTAAGAAGATACAATGCAACTATTTTAAAACGTGTCTGCCCCCATCTTGCCAAAGGAAGGGTTAAAATACCTTTGACTAACAGATACAGAAGCAAAGTATGTAACACAATAAAGGATAACTGAGGTCATGTCGCTCCTTTTAGCAGTAATAACAGGCAATGAAATCTTGGTCTATGTCATTCAATAGTCATCCCTATGCTATGCAGTGTGCAACACCTAAGATTAATATTGAAAAAGGAGATAAGCTATGAAAGGTTAAAGCAACTGATATCAAAATTAGTAGGAAATTGTACTAAGTGTTTGTAGGATGAAGTTTATTGGTAGCTACTTTCTACACGTGTACCCTTCTGCAACTTTATATGCTGCCTACCAGACTGAATTGCCTAAAAAATGTAATTTGGTTCATATATCTGCAAGTGAGAATGAAAGAAAACCCACCAAAAAAATCAGAATGTTATGAATGCCTCTTTGTAGAATCTGGAATAGAATGTATGTCTAACTTTGTTAAAATTATACAGCAGTAAAATCCTTGTTAGCATTGAAATTGTGCCAGTAGTGCAACTTGTACAGATGGTCCAGTGAGTGATCTTTTGCTCCTCAGATACACTTACTGGATTAGCATGGAAAGTACTGTATAGTTTGATTTTGATACATTTAGAATTCTCTTTAGCAATATTTTAAATGAAACATTGGCACTGCTAATAAGAAATCCATAAAATTGTTACAAAAAGCCTATAACTAAAGAAAATGTGAAGTAGGGAAAAAGTTAGATTTTACGCACTGGAGAACAGAACAATAATAAGGTGCTTCAGAGAGAAGACTGAATTAATGAGAAACACAGCTCTGAAAAAATTAATTTACTTTGTAAGGAGGTGATTCTTGTATATGGCATTTAGCCTCCAGTTCAACACAAAGTCGAAAAGCACACAGCTAACCTTCCCGTTGTGGGTTGCTGTGTTAGCTTCTGTGGGGCTTCGCCTGTTACGGATGCGCTTTGGTACTCCAAAGTGAAGTTCCATATGGGACATTTATGTGCTGTTCTCTGATCCAGTTCTAGTGTTTGCATGTGGAAGCACGTGATGTTAAAAGTTAGGTAAAACTACTGTTGCCCAAGTGAGCAGGACAAACGTAATGATCCCATTTTTCTGTCATAGATCTGCATTTCACATAGATACTTGTGCAGTTCAGTATAAGTGCCAGAGCTGGTCTTATTGTATATACAATGGTAACAGTATGAAAAAGGGTAGTAAAGTGAGAGGACAAATTTAATCTGCCCTGAAAATAGAGAAAGCTCCTAAGATACCACCAAACTTATAGATTCTGTGTTTTTTATTTGATGTATGGTCTTTCACCATTTTTCCCCAAATCTGGAATCACCAGCAGTTTTCTTGCATAACAGCTACAAATGTACATCTCCCCATGTCGTAAATTTCAACAGGCAAATAATGTGTTGTGCTTCTAATAAATGTGCATGACCATTCTGCTAACAGCTTCATGTACAGCTGACACTGAAAAGTCCCTGTTCCCATACCAAAGAGTTGTCATAAGTGGCATGGTCCTGCCTAAGGGATGTAGGATATATTTGTCTCTTCCCTTTCGAGCTGATTAATATAATCTTCCTCTGAATCTGGAAAGCTGGAATAGGCTCACTTTGTCATTTCCTGCTTTATCCATCCCTGTTCTCACTGACGTTTACAAATACAGGTATTCAAAACAGTTTAACAAGCTGCATCACTAAGGGAAATTGTTTCCACGTCTTTCCTGTGCATCTAGTCACTTTTGACTGGAAATATCCCCTTTTTGCAATTTGTGTTTTACTGTTGCATCTTGCTGAAAGTTTGACTGTTACTAAAACTGCAGGAAAACAACTAGCTCGACAAGCTGGGATCAGCTGCTGAATTAAGGAAAATGCACACAGCAGAGTTCCCAGTGCTGTACTGGCATTTTGTCTGATCTTAAATTCAGCTGAAGATCTTGTGCTTTAGTCTTAAAGCTTTTGCAAGGTATTTCAAAGGCCATCCCTCAGCAATCTGCTGTAACAGCTGTGATAAGCACAAGTAAGGACCTTTGTAGAACGACTACCATGAGAGATGAAGAGGCAAAGTCTAATTACGCTTAAAGTCTACTGCAGGATTTTTAAGTCAGAATTTCTTCACAACATAATATTTTGTTCAAGTTATTTCTCATTGAAAACATTCAGATTCTCCTGAGAAATGACCCAAAACATAGGGAAGGCTGTCATATGCTGACCTGTGCTTTTTAATAATATATGTGAAATGGAAGTACTAGTAATATGTAAAGATATTATATTGCCACAAAGAGAGATGTAAAAATTACCTGTTTTAATTCTAAGAAAATTAACATGTTTAGTTACATTTCTTCATTCTAAATTTTGGAGGTGTTATTAGAACCAGTTCTTTCTCTATAGTGGAAGGTAATACTCTTTGGTCTATTCTGATCCATGGGGACTAATGTTACTGCTCATTGCACGTAAGGAGGAAGGACTTTAGTAAAGACTTTGACACCATTTTCAACAGCATTCTCCTGGAGAAACTGGCTGCTCATGGCTTGGATGGACACATTCTTTGCTGGGTAAAAAACTGGCTGGATGGCTAAGCTCAAAGAGTTGTGGTGAATGGAGTTAAATCCAGTTGGCGGCTGGTCACAAGTGGTGTTCCCCAGGGCTCAGTGTTGGGGCCAGTTTTGTTTAATATCTTTATCGATGATCTGGACGAGGGGATTGGGTGCACCCTCAGTAAGTTTGCAGATGACACCAAGTTGTGCGGGAGTGTTGATCTGCTTGAGGGAAGGAAGGCTTTACAGAGGGAACTGAGCGGGCTGGATCGATGGGCCAAGGCCAATTGTATGAGGTTTAACAAGGCCAAGTGCCGGGTCCTGCACTTGGGTCACAACAACCCCATGCAACGCTACAGGCTTGGGGAAGAGTGGCTGGAAAGCTGCCTGGCGGAAAAGGACCTGGGGGTGCTGGTTGGCAGCCGGCTGACCATGAGCCGGCAGTGTGCCCAGGTGGCCAAGAAAGCCAACAGCATCCTGGCTTGTATTTGGAATAGTGTGACCAGCAGGAGCAGGGAAGTGGTCGTGCCCCTGTACTCGGCACTGGTGAGGCCGCACCTGGAATACTGTGTTCAGTTTTGGGCCCCTCAGTACAAGAAGGACATGGAGGTGCTGGAGCATGTCCAGAGAAGGGCAATGAAGCTGGTGAAGGGTCTAGAAAACAAGTCTTATGAGGAGTGGCTGAGGGAACTGGGGTTGTTTAGTTTGGAGAAGAGGAGGCTGAGGGGAGACCTTATCGCTCTCTACAACTACCTGAAAGGAGGTTGTAGTGAAGCGGGTGTTGGACTCTTCTCCCAAGAAACTAGTGACAGGACGAGAGGAAATGGCCTCAAGTTGCGCCAGGGGAGGTTTAGATTGGACATTAGAAAGATTTCTTCACTGAAAGGGTTGTCAAGCATTGGAACAGGCTGCCCAGGGAAGTGGTTGAGTCACCATCCCTGGGGGTATTTAAAAGACGTGTAGATGTGGTGCTTAGGGACATGGTTTAGTGGTGGACTTGGCAGTGCTCAGTTAATGGTTGGACTTGATGATCTTAAAGGTCTTTTTCAGTGTATGACTTCACATCTGTAAAATATGTTTTCTGCATATAAGAGTTTACGAATCAGCTTGGCTTTTGCGACCTATATTAAGATATTTTCCATGCTCATGTTTTGAAAATATGTATTTGTCTTTATTTCCCTCACACATCAGTATGCCTCCCCTGTCTCCCTGAGAGTTGTGCTCTGAGACTAAATTCCATTTTATACAGAAGAGATGAAGAAGCAAACAGGACAGTCTCACAAATACATAATGAGATGGCCTACAAAACTGAACAGCCCACATTGGAAAATAAAGGAAATGTTCCAGCTATACTCGAAAAAATGAAACACAAAAAAATGTGGCAAATGTCACAGTTGCTGCGTGTTGTTTTCAGTTCCATAACACAGTTAAGGAAGTTTGTTATCTCAGTGGCGCCAGTATGTTGTAGCAGCTTTGCTCCTCTTTCATACAGAGGAGCCAGAGCCCTTGCTATTCATTGAGCCAATTGGGGTTTATGGCTGATTTGCATTGCCACAGTGGCTCAGACCACTGGAATATGTCAGCAAATCTGATCTTTCATGTCTCTTATGTCAGAATGAATTTGGCATAATCTCATCTATATGACACTGTCCTGGTACAGCTGAAATCAGAAGCTGTTATTTGTTTGGCTGTTGATTGGTTTTCATTAGTATTGACTGTACAGAGCTCTCTGTGCAGCTTCTGCTTTTTTTAGGGAAATAATAAATATTAACAATAAGCTGTATAGTTTAATGTACACATCTCTTACAGATATTAAAATACTGCTAAATCAGAACCTACAGCATTTAGATTTTAAAAGGTTAAATGAATTTCACTCAAACCGGTTATGCGTTCAGAAGTGAAACTCGCTTCCAAATGAGAGCTCGGGTGCTGTTTACAGCCTCTGTAGCTGCTGCAGCACGCCCTGCTGCCCACACTTCCTCTGTGGCCCTGTTCTTGCCTGTTCTTCCATCCCATCTCATCACTCTTGTGTGCGCAGGTCAGGGGCACAGATCACTAGGCCAGCTCAACTGCTGTGTCTTCCACCCTTGCTGTGTAGAAGCGCCGGCTTTAATTTGCAGTTTGTATGTGCCACCTGCGCTACGCCAGGAAGAATTTTTCTCTCTCAACAGCTGGTGGTAGAGAACAGAGTTCCACTTAATGTGAGATCAGGCATTTGTTTGCTGCTTTTCACTATGTTGTGTCAAAATACTTTGAATGAAACAGGTCCCTAGGAACAGGATATTTCCTCAGGTCTTCTGGTTAGCTGGGTTAGCTAAAGACTAGAGGAAGAGGAGTATGGTACAAGCAGAAATATGAGCTGTACAAGGTGTGGCAGGTGGAATGGAAGAACATTTATTTTGCTATGATGGGTGACTGGTGTCTCAGATTCAGATCTGCTTTTAGGTTATGTTAGGAGTTACCTTTGCATTCCATGTTTCCCACATTATAAATCCTACACTGCTTTCTGTCTTTCCTTTAAATCATTATGCGTGCTGGTCTTTCTCTCACTAGTATGATTTTCTTTAATTATAACATTAAAACTTGATTTTTTTTAATATGATGCTATTCATTATTTAATGCTTTTACATAATGATGAGATAAGAAACATATTACCAGAGAGACTGGAATGCTAAGCTCTAACAGTTACTCTTATAATAAAGCTAGGGCTGGGTAGGATGGTGAGTACTTGAGAGCTCAAACTGCACAGCCTAAAGAGGCTAAAGTTGTCTGTCAGGGTCCTAGTCCCCACCAGATCTGAGGGACCGCAGTGGAGTTGACTATGAAATTCTCATACCTTAAGGCAGGGAAATGGATCACTGTTGCTCTTCCTACCAGAGCCCAAACACCTACAGGACACAACGGAAACTTCTTTCCTTTGAGAACTGGGACAGAAAAATTCTTCTACTCCAAGACAATGCAAGAAGTGAAGTTTGACACAGAAAATGTACTAAAGTTAGAAATGGAAATGAAGATCCTTAGCCATGAAATAGTCTCTGGAGCTATAATAAACCCAGAAATAGATACCTTTATTTTTATATCACTAAGTAACTCATGCCTCATGTTCCTCTTGATAATTGTTGAGGATTTCTGTAACTCCTGGTTTCTCTGACAGAAAAAAAGTTGAAGACCAGATGGGACTGATAGATGCCATCCTCCAAATCACACAATATAATTCAGCAATAGGAGCTGAATAGTGATAGCCCATAGATAGGTGGTTTGTGTCAATTGGAAAGCAGTGATTTCACAATACCTATCTTAGCTGGATAACACTTAAAAATTCATCCATTTGTACTCTAGATTTTTTTGGGGTTTTTTTTTTTTTGAATATGAAAGTGGAGGAAAGTATTATGAAAAGCTGGCAGGACAGATCACTGAATTTCACATAGCTGCATTTAATAAGGGTGACAAAGAGAGACTTTGAACCACTGTTTGATTACCCTTGTCATCTCTATTCCCTGAGTGTGGGATACAGCAGGATGAGTCCTGCCCTAAATCTTGGTGGCTCTAAGGATTCTAATGGGACTCTTCCACTGTCCAGCAGTATATGTTTCAACTTCTCATGCTGGCCTGGCTTGGAATTCTCCCCAAAATGTATAGGATTTCATCTTGTTTTCACCATGCTGGCCTTTCCCCTCACCTCAAGAAAATCCCCGCTTGTTTCCAATTTGAAGAAATCTAAAAAAATAAAAAGCACAAATGAAGTGCAGCTTGACATCCATGGCAATAAAAATGTCTAGAAAGAAGTCTTCTGCAGACACTGCCTTTTGTGTGTTAATTAGAAAACCAGAGAATTTATTTCATGACTAATTGCTTAAATTTATCTAGTTTTTCATATAAGGGAGTTTCAGAACGAGGGAATTTGGATTTCATGTGAGGGAGTGAATGAAAGAATATCATAAATGCAGCTTGAAGTTCAGGTCAACCAAACCCCTCCCTATTACTGAAGTGTTGAAACTACCTTGTCTATACCAGGAGAGGGAGCCCAGCAAGTAGAGCCAAAGTTAACCTATCTCTCAACATCGTACAGAGGACTAGAGAGTTAAAAATTTTATTTTCTGTCTGTTTCAGTACATCTACAGCATGAAACAGGTAGCAAAATGTTTCTTCTTGATATTCTGTATGAGTTTATGTTAGTGAGCTGATCAGAAAGGATAATTTTCTTATTTCAGATGTTGACTTCCCACAGAGACCTGAGAAAATGGTTAATAAAAAGGCAATCTGTTTTAATGCTGCAGAGGCTTTACAAGAGAAGGGTGCTCTCTACGTGGATTTGTAGGCCTTCCTCTGGCACGATCATGTTTCATTGTTTTGATCAAGTCACCACTTTACAGGGTACACATATGGCATGATTTTCTAACTGGAAATATGTTGGACAGGACTAAAGGATTTGTGACTGGTATGTTCATAAAGGTCAAATTCCTCTCATTAGAGAGGAGATAACTGTTCAAAACTCCTCATTATTTTACTGGAAAGGTTTGCTTGTTTCAAGTGCTTCTGGAGCAGTCCTTCTTGCAACTAATGGGTACAAGTATGCTTCTTGGTAGGAATACTAGCTTCTCCCCTGTCCCTACAAGCCCAATCTGAAGTGCAATCAATTAAGTTTTAATTTGGAAGTGCACTCAGATTTCAAATTTTGCTGCGTATGTTTGCCAAGTCGTTACTAGAACAACTTATCCGAACCAACGTGGAAAATGCTAGATACACTAGTAAAACATTTAAAAGCTTTTAGATATTTTTATTTATTTAATTTAGTAAAAGTTGGGGGTTTTATATGAAACAACAGCATGACAGATCTTAAGTTCATAACGTACACTCTCAAATTGCTGGTAGACTTATAACTTCTAGAGAAATACAATAAATAATGACCGGAACCTGCACCGCAAATTAAGTCTCAAAAAGCCTTGCTTTAAAGTTTCTTGTCTTTGAGCCTATGAGATGTATAGCTTCTGTTGGGTTCAGATACAGCCATAGGGGACGCTTTTTGTTACAATATCCACAGTCTGAATAGATTATTGTTACAGGTTAAGTGTTGTTATTTAGGCACATGAAAAGTGAGTGGACATGATGGTGGAAATAAAAGTGCTGTTAAATCCTTCAAATGATGCAGCATATTTAACATTAATTCCTTGAGGAAATAATCTATTTACACTTTACATGAATGTTTATTTAAAAGGAACTGGTATCCTTGTGCCTTATAGCTGGTTTTGTGTTGTTTTGTATAGCTGTATTTTGTGTTGTCTCATACTACGTGTGTTAAGGGGACAGAAGAGTGTCACACGTATTTGTGTAAGACTAGGTTGTTAAATCTGTCAGCATCCACGTAAATTTTTGTATGCAGAGAACAATAGAACAAGTACAAACTAGATAGCTCTATTTTTTTTTAGCTTCCTTTCAGACAACTACTATTTTAAGGAATGTAATTTCTTTGGAGGCAGAACAAAAGAAATTGGATGTTAATACAGGGAATTGAAAATGAGAAGGTGTGAAGGTCACCATGTACAATTTCACATTATGCTTAAAACAGCTATTGAAAGGGTGTAGCTCTGTTCCCCTTCAGGTCTAGTGACTGTGTGATCACTTGGTGAGCTCAATCACTTAGCTGCTCCTAAGGAAAAATAAGAGGGGGGGGGGAGAGGAGGAAGTGAGGTGATTTCCATCAGATCAATGAAATCATGTGATTCACTGAACCCTGACTGGCCACTTATGAGACTGGTGCAAGGAAGGAAATGGGAAGCTGCAGATGGCAGTAGGTGCATGGAAGGATGTAGGGATGGAAATGGACAGCTATTTTGGCAATCGGCTCACAACATGAAACTATACCTGCAGTGGAGGGAGTCTCGAAGGAAATGAAGCTGTAGGATTTTGTGTTCTTTCACTCTGAATTCAAATAAAGTAGAAAAAATGGTTGGAGAAGAGAGATGGAGAAAATACAGGGACACTGATTTTTTTTTTGAAGAATCTGTATACAGAGCAGTAGGGGAAAAGATTTCTAGAAGATAAGACTTGAGTGGAAGAAGTGATAATCAGTCTGTAGCTCCTGTATTTGCTCTACCTAGATGACCAAGACCTTTCCAGTCACATTGTGCAGCTGCAATTGCCCAGTTTCTGTATCTAGAGCACAAGCACGTTTGGCCTTTAGGTCTCAACCCAAAGAATTCTCAAGAGTGTTGAGAAAACTGAGGTTAAGAAATACATATAATTGTGGGTTTTGTTTCATGCATGTGTATGCCTTTCTTTAATGAAGGAGGGATCAGCTCTAGACTTTAAAAAAAAGTCTGTTTCCACTATTTCGTGTCTCAAAAATGTGAATGTAAAGAATGCCTATCAAGTGTGCACTGGTGAGTGTAAACCTCGGGAATGGGAGTGCCTGTAGGCTCCTTGAGCAACTAGCCTGAGTCCTCTTGTATTGTGAAGGCGTAACTGGCAAAAAGCCCATGCCGAGAAAATGTTGGAGACGCTAAGAAAAGAATCAATACTGTAGTCAATCAAATCCAAGTAAACCTGACAGTTAAGAATTCAACTTTTAATACTCAGACATCAGTATTTTGCAGGGTCAGTGGGAGGAAGCTTGATAAGACCTGTGACATTGTCCCATTGCTTATCAGATCTTTAGCTGGCTGTGCAGACTGGCATATGATAGGGGGAGGGCAGAGCCCACCTTAGCTCTCTGTCTGTCTTAGTTTTTCATTGCTACCCATCTGACTGTGCCAACAATAAGATACTGCTGTGTCAATCTATAGCTCCTCCCTTTCCTCTTTTTGGGGCAAATTCAGGTAGAAATACAGGAACAAGGATATACCAGGTACAAAGAAAGGAATATCTTTGCAGTTTTAGTGGTCCATCTTGCATATCTGTGAAAGAATATAAAATAATGTCACTAGATTACTGAGAGGATTTTACGACCTTATTTTGTAGATCCAAAGTACTCAAAAGTTCAGATACTCAAAGCAACTTTATGACATGCTGTTGGCTGTGTCTCAATGACTGTTCTCTCTCCCCATCTTTGACTTGAGTCATACTATAGAGCAAACAAAAATCATGTCACTCTTGAAATTTTTAGGCAGAGTTTCCATTTGGATAGATGGGAGAACTAGACAGTACTGAGGTTGATGTGGTATTGGAAGGTGCATCAAGGAGATAAGGGAGATATTTGCACCTGAATGGACTTGAATGAAAATGAAAAAAAGCCCCATGTTTTTGGGTGGGACTGGAATAGTAATTGATACCCATCCTCCTTCTACATGCCTATGGGAGGGGCTTTAGGCAGTTGTGGCTATGCTATGGTGAACAGATCCTATGCTAACTTCTCTAGTTCATGCAGAGTGGTTGCTCAATAGAAGTTTCTTTGGCCTTCGTGGATCCCATTGCACTGCTGTGAGGCTCAAGAATCAGGGGAATATGTGCCTTTTCCTGTCATAACAGATGTCTCTATTCTCCCCTTCATTATGGCATATATCACCACCTCTGGCCTAAGTATTTTGATGTCTGTCTGACAGTGAGTAAATTCTACTCCTAAAGAATATTGTCTTGTATTTTCATGATATACAATAATTGAAAGTTAATGTTTCCTTTGAAATGAAAATATTTGTCTTCTATAGTTGGTGTTGTATGCATGTGGCTTTCTACAGCTTGTTTCTACGTTGCTTGTTGAGCATTACGGAAGAGAAGGAGATCTGTGTTCTTCCTGATTTTGTACAATATTTCACAATATCTATTTAAGGACAAAGGAGAAAAAAAGACATTTCTTATTGCTGTCAAGGGCTACTGCTTATCTTCTGAGCACAATGTTAGTCGTTGTATATGCATAAATTATAATCATCATGTAAGTAACTGAGGGAAGGCAGTCTGATTAACTTTGCGGAAGGTGTGTTATTTTTTGTTCTGTTAGGGCAATTCTGATGCATGCTTTTAAAAATATAAGTGATGAAAAACTAAAAGAAAATATAGATAGAAAGGGAGCTTTATTAAGGTATCTCTGATGTCTATGATATCTCTGATTGCCCTTTCTACATGTGGGAATACAGATGACTTAAGCATGTCATCATTAAGATTAATTCATTCTCTTGGGTCCACTTTGTGTCTTCCAATCTTTTCTCAAATTATTTTGGGCCAGGATACTACCACTATCAATACACATTTGCTTTGAATTGGTCATTGGTTCAATTTTACCTTTTAAGTGTATCAAAGACCAA
>WAAD01025633.1:6552-63131 GCA_013389945.1 Fregata magnificens | reverse complement strand
ACTCTGGGATATCTGGATTGTAGTCATCCAGGTTTGGAGAGAACGATAACCGCAGGGACTGAAATTGCTCTGCAGATACAATGACATGGTGGTGAGTAAAGACTGTGAAATGCCTTAGTGCCAAAGGAGTGGGCAGAATATAGCGAAACCTTCCGCAGCTCATGTTTTGCTTAATCAATCTGCAGGTGATGCACAGACTGTCAGAGAGATTCACTGAGAGATTTGGAGAATCCGAGATTCACAGCTCGAGTGTCATGAAACCGAAAAAGGTGATCAGTCCTTACTTCAACAGATGAATAGCACTGGAAAGGGAGCTGCGTTGGGAATGTAATTGAAATGCTACCTTAATCTTGACTTCTGAAACAGGCAAACCCTGTGAAAGAACCTGTAATTGTACTCTCATAGACTTGCCCCAAACACTTGAAATCTTAACTGGAAGGAGACAGGAATAAAGGTGGGGAGAGGACTAGCCTTGGAAAATGTACTATTTAATCTCTGTTGCTGTTGACAGAGATGCCTGCACTGATCACTTAGTATAAACAGCTAAAACCTGGGATTCCCACTGGTTCTTAGACTACATCTACTCTATATGATATTTGTGTGCCCTAACTGCTTCTGAGGCTTGAGTACAATATCAAATCAGTACAGATTTCCATACAGAACTGGAGCACACAGCATTGACTTATCTTTCAAGCTAAGCAGCTTTTGCATGAGTTAAGAGGCCTCTACTGGCCAAGAAGGGGGAAAACCAGCTCGCAAAATGACTTAACATTTTGACAGTCATGTAGGATGACCAAATAGTGATAGAGCAGATGCAGAGGGCTCTGGGAAGATCAATGTTCTGCAGTCATCTCAGTCTGGACTAATGTCAGTCAATGGCCTTCAGAGATGTTATGCTGAAATGATAACACTGGAACTGAGCTTATAATCTCATTCAAAGCATCCTAGAATAAAGACCTCATGTTGCCGCCAGGTAACCTGGCTCTCTAGCTCTTGACAATGGAGAATCCTACGTGAAATGAAGGGGGAAGAGCTCACCATACACAGCAATAGTCTTTGTATCCTGAAGAATGGTGTTTCCTGCTGAGACCTGAACGGTGATGGTGTTCATCCCTTCCACAGAAAATGTGAATGTGATGCTCCCTTCCAATGTGATCAGTGGCTGCAAATATATCAGAAAAGGATAAATTAAGTTAATTTGGCTGGAACAGAAAAGCAAAAATGAGTTTGGCTCTCTAGCCTGTTGGGATGGCTTGAGGAGTCAGTTCCAGTTTGGAAACTTAAGACATAGAAGGCGTCCTGTGACATGGAAGCCTATTTTCTGGAGAGGGCCCAGGGATCCAGATGGGGATGTCTTCCTGAAGCTAAAGTAAGGTACTATAATTTCCAAAGGAGTTAAGTTTTAAGATCCCAGTATTTCCTTCCCACTTAGCATGCTGGCTGTTCTGGATCCCATGTTAAAGTGTCCATCTTTGCTGCATTCCCCAGAGCGGCCCAGATCTTAATGTGAGGGCCTGCAAGACTCACTGCTCAGGTGTCACACTCCTTTCCCAGATCTAGCTGTCAGTGGTTTGTTTAAGGTCGCTCAAGGAGGTTGTGACAGAATGAGGAGGCAAATTAAGATTTCTCAGTTGTTCTCCCATGTTATCCTTAGACATGGAGATGTCGTTTTTGGAAAGTGATGGTATTTAGAGAGGACACAGATCCCCTCAGCTTGCTTCGCTGTGCCAACCAGTTTATCAATGAGTTGTGTCCCCTTTCAGCAGTCTCTGCCCTAACTTTTGTTTTTGCTTATTAATGAACTCTGGGTGAGAACTTCAAAGCACCCAGTATTAAGTCAAACTCTATTCCCATTGTAGTCTGTAGTAAAACTCTCACTTCAATGAGAACAGAGTTAGACCAACTCTGATCACTTATGAGCTTAGCAGATCAGAGGGAAGGTTAAAAGGTGACAATCACAGCCTGTACGTACCTCTAGGGGAGATGATTTCTGATAGTACAGAGAGTTCTTTAATCTACACACAAAGGCATAACAAGATCCAACAGCTTGAAACCAAAGCTAGATAAATTCAGACTACGAACATAGTGCATGTGTTTAATGCTCAGGATAATTAGCTGTGGGGAAATAGTTGGGGGAGAGGGTAAGAAAGAGAAGCAGTGAATTCTCCATCATCTGAGGGAAATTATTAATGCAAAACAACAACAAAAAGTCAGGTTCTGCCTTAAACACAAAGAGTTAAATAAAGCAGAAAGTACTGATGAAACCCTCTGATCTGCATTATACAGAAGCTAAACAGGTGTGGCTGAAGGTCCCTCTTGGCTGTACAAAATCCATGAGAATCTATCTCCTCAGAAACTAATTAGAGTCTCTGGGTACTTCAGCCACAAAGATACTTAAAATAACAGTTATAACGCCTGTGCAGATTTACCAACATTGCAGGCGTAGAGGCAGCAGAACGTAGCGCATACTGTTCTCATATCTGAGCAGAGCCCAGAGGCACAGAGGTGTGTTGGGAACCATCTTATCCACCAGAAGCACATGATAATAAGGTCTTCTTGCATATGTGGTTTAGCACAGCGTGAGGGCTCAGGACCAGGCTCAGCATATTTAAGGGGAGGCAGAGAACTGATGGCAGTCTCTTCCCTTGTTAGTCACCAGAGAAATGAGGTTTAAACTCTAGGGCTATGTAAAGTCAGTTCCAGATATAAAAACAGCTTCAATTTGAAAGGCTAGTTTCCTAAAAAAAATCCGCAAACCCCCAAGTTTTTTTGTTGTTATTGAAGAAGGGAGGGTGGGCAAAAACACACTAGAAACTCTTCTGGATTTTGGTTCATCACATCCACCTTGGATGTAAATGCAGGGAGAAAGCTACTGGCAATTTGCATGAAATGGCAATAAATGCCACAGCTAAGTCACAGCAACAAACACAAAGCAGTTNATTTAAAATTTTCTTGTGCGTGTGACTATTTAGAAGCATGCCCAGATCCCTCTCTCCCTCCCTCCTCAGTCAGAGAGCTCCTCCAGGATTATTTTGATCTCAGTCCATAGGGAATACAAACCTCCGTGTTGTTCCCAAACCACCAGACATAAGTAAGTGTTCCCACTTGGTTTGGCCACAGTACTGCCGTAGCGTTGACCTCCTTGTTCTTTGTGGTGACAAATGGCAGAGATAAGTGAACATGTTCCAAGGGGCCTGCAGAGACAGAAGCAGCAGGTGAGTCCTCCCTCTGTCTGAAATGTCAGCCTGGGGGAGAAGGGAACTGAGGGGATATCCATTGGTTTAGGGGAGAGAGGTCCTCCAAATTACTGTGGGGCATGACAGTTAATTTTTCAGCTTGGTGCCATCTCTAGAGAGGCAAGCTTAAATCTGTTCCTCGTAGAACAGGAGCTACCCCTGTAGCTGGAGCTGAAAAACTTGGACTCGCTACTGCATGAACGTCATATACTCAGGGACATTATACGTAACTTAAACAATAGGGGCAGACGTAAGAATCTACAGGACAAATGGCTTCAGCGGATGCAAAGCATCTCTGCTGATGCAAACTGCTATAATTTGGTGAACTTCAGCAGTGGTCTATCTTATCAGCTGAAACTCTCTCTGAAGGCCACTATTCACTGAGTGCCTTCATTTTAATGTTACCTTATACTCCCTCCTTTTCCTCAATAAACTCTTCTATTTCTGTAGTATAAACAGAACATAATTCATTCGACAAGTGACATTATGCCTAGGGTTACACGTTTCCCATGTTCTGGAGACAGATGGGCCTTTGTTGTTACACCTTGTCCTATAGATTATTTTTTAAAATGTGTTCTGACTGTTCATTTAGAGAACAAAGCAATTGTCCTGAGAGTGACAGAGAAAGGAAAAGAAAGAAGCCCCAGGTGACATGGGAACATGGGTTTCTTAAACAAATTAAGGCCACATCCACATGTCCTACATCTGCAAGCTCCCTAGTGATGAGAAGCAGAGACCACAGCTTAGGAGGACCGATTGCACTGTCCATATGGCGTTGAGATACATTGCTAGAGGATCTTACATATTTCATGAGAGGATTTTTCAGGACATATCCTATGCATGTATCACCACTTAGACCTTGCTTTTTAACCTAAAGCACACAAAGAACACCACACATTTGGAGCAAGCGGTCTGTACCCCTATACAGCACACATAGGCAGAGGGAGAGACGTGGAGAAATTCTCTCAAATCAGACTGTGTAAACAATGGCAGCACAAACAGTTCCTGACTCATTACTGAAAGGCAGCTTTCTCTGGGATATAGACACAGCTGCTGCTTAACCTGACACAGCCCAATTAAGAGTTATCCATGATGAGACTAACCAAAGCCTGTTATAGACTAGACCATGGCTTTCTTTTATAATCAGCAGTCAATGCTTTTCTTGAAAATTCATGAGAAGCCAGAATTTCACCCTTATGATTTTAATAGCATTCCCCTGCTCAGACACATTTCCGTGAATGACCCTGACACCTGAAAAACAGCAGCTTCCCAGGCTAAATATTTTGCAGCTCTGGTATCCTTTGGGATATTTGCCAAATGCCCAATGTCAGCACAGCCCTCTAAAAGGAATAAATTTCCTAACACCTGATGCGGTGACAGCAGTGACAAGGGAGCCTATGTAAAGTCTAATACACACCAACATAACTGCACAGCTGCTCTGAAAACATCTTAAATGATCTTGCACTGCAGAGAGTGTCCAGCACCTCCTTGGACCTCCACCATATGCCAGCTAGGAAAGAACATGAAAGAATGGCTCAAGCAAGCCAATTCCGTGTGAGTATTTTTGTGCACATAGCTGATGGGTCAAAGTGGCTGAAATGCTGAACTATTATCTGGCCAGCAGATGGGGATAGCTCACTCTGGATAGGCCCTTAGCTTGGTAGGAGACTGCTTTCTCCCAGCTAAGTTTGAAGAGAATTCAAGAGAATGCATTTCTGAGCTTCATGCAGGGCCATGGAGACTACAGACCTTCACCTGCCCCAGGAAAAAAAACTGTACAAGTGCCAGACACCAGAAAGGGAGAAGCTTCTCAAAAGGTTCACTTAGGCAGGTGATGTTATTCTGATGCATTCAGACGAATGCGTAACTGACTTTTCAGAGGAAATTTTTGACCTGTCAGGACAGTTCGGAGACAGCCTGTTAGCTGGAGAAGCAGTTTATATACAATTTACTTTCCATACACCCCAAAATGCTCCTGCCTCACAATAACGTGCATTTCCAAATCACTGGACCAACTGCAGCAAAGGCACTGCTACTGTGTGCTGGCCCCACGGCTGCAGCAGGGTGAGGGCGGCACCGGATAGAGGCTTTACTCTGATATTTGGGATCATAAGCCCTGTGCTTCAGTGCCTGCAGTTTTTCCCTCAGCAAAGCTACTGGCCACGGGTAGGGAAGGATGTTGAAAGGCCCAGATTGGGCTGCACACACTCATGTAAACCAACACTGTAACAAGAGGTCACCCAGTTAGTATCCCTTCCTAAAACTCTCTGGATGTTCAGGCTCCACGCTGCTTTTCTGTGGATCTTAGCAATACAGTGTGTGGGTCTATTGTAAGGACAGAAATTCCCCAAAGGCCAAGCTCATACACCCCAATCAGAATAGTCAGCAGAGAGCTGAGTGGCAATGCAAGCATTTAAATAGGATTTAGAAGCTTTTGTGAATCTGGGTGTTAGGCTCTGGAGGGGACTGGATTTACTGTACATCTCTGTCCTCAGCAAATCTACTGCTAGTCTGAGTGGCACCATGCTTGGTCTGCAACCTGTTTTGAAGTCCCTAACTCTTGTCATGTAGAGAAAGGAGAGACATATCCCTTAGAGCTGTCACTTCTCCAGGGGGTCAGGCACAATGGTCACGCAGTATTTAAGTCCTATGCTGGCATTACCTATGCAAAACACAGACACAAACACTATCGGTTGCTAAGTCACACGAACATATCTGAATATTGTTTATTTCTTGTACTGCTCAAACAATCAAAATGGTTCTTAAGCCTTCAGTGTCTCAAGAAAATGGATTAAAACAGCTATAAACCAGAAAGCCACTATGAGTGAGAGTGAAGGCTGGACACCTGCCTTCTTCCATTTCATGGTTGTTGCATGAGAAAGCAGTTGTTTCTTCATGTGGCCTCATTACTTTACAGATAGGCTGAGGGTGTGCAATGGTCCCTATGGAACCGTCTCTTGTCAAACAGTGAACAATTGCAAACTCTGCTCGCATGAGGCTGTCAGAACCTCCTGTGAAATATCAACCACCAAAACACTCCTCAATTTGTCTCCAATGACCTTTACAAAGAGTCAAAAAAAAAAAAGACCACGGCTCCTGTTGAGCTGACTTTCATAACCAGCAGCAGTGGGAGGGGGATTTCTGCATTCAGAGCCCGTAGCAGCTCCCATGATAATTACCCAAACACACGCAGGAAGGCAAACTAGAATATGACTCCAGAACCAAAGAAATTACACAAAAGTGTAGATATGTCTATTCTGAGCGAGGCCCTTTTCTCTACCCTACTCAGGATGATACTTAAATAGCTAAAAAAAAAAAAAAAAATCAGTAGCTGTCTAAAAACTGAGAATTTACCTTGATTCACCAGTGCCTCAGCACAGAAGTGATACAGGCTAAGCCCCCAAATCAAAATCCCGAGCTTCACAATAAGCTAATTTATGAATACTGTTATTTTTGCAAGATATTATGAGTTTTTCAAATACATGGTGTGCTGAAGGTTTATGTGACATAAAAGTTTTCCACAGACCGGGATCTATCAGGTAGGGAATCATAAATGCTACACTATGATCACGAACCGAAGGTGTTTTTGAAGGGAGGCATTCAGGGAGATATTTGCTCCTGCTTTTCTACTGCTCCCTCATAAACCTCCTATCTCCCACAGCTATACCTCCCACTGCTCCCATCTGTTGATATGACAGTGCACCATTAAAGAGCTGCCCTCTTCCCCTGAAGAGGCAGCTGCTTTCATGCTGTATGAAGTAACTCCAAAACTAGAGTTAAAGTATATGGAATGTGCTATATTATCTAGACAATATGTGGAGTTAATTTGGTAGAGAGCAAGTGGTATTTCTGTAAACATAACTTAAAGTTTTGGAATTTCCTTTTTTTTCAGTAAATCTGGTACAGAGGCACACAGTTGAAAACATAAATAATCGACAAAAAAAACCCCCACTGTATAAAGAAAACGATGGCCCCAAACAAAGTCCATTAGGGATGTTACAAAATTTCAGTAATAGGTTGACCCTTTGGGTTCATAACCATGTGCTAGAATAAATATGAAGGAACACATTGGTGGTTTTATGCAAGGACTTGAGATACATTTCAGTTGTAAATCAGAGACAGCTGAAGTACAAAAAGGTTAAAAAGAACAGCAGAAGAGCAATGTGAAGATAATATTTTTTCTTGTAATACTCTTTAACACCAAGATTTTGGTTCCTATGACAACAGAAAGACTGAAATGCACTGGTTTCCATCCCACTGGTGGTTGTATTTCATTAGAGGGCAAAACACACGTACAAAGGAAAAGTCAAGGCTTTTAAAAGTGATTAAAGATCCTGGATGTCTTTGTTTTTCTGGAAGTGTAAACATGCTAATGAAGATGCATTTCAGAAAACGCTGGACACTTCTTTCAGGTGTCCCAAATTAGACTACTGAAAATTATAGGAGGAACATGGTTTAAAAAGCAAATGTCACCACTGCCTGTGGCTCCTCTCAGTCTGGAGTCCTCTGCTGGATGACAGACAAACACTCATCATATCCTGTCACTCTGCTCCCAGCTGCAAAGCCCCAAATGTCATCTCTAAAGACAAGTAATAATTTTTTAAAGAATGACAAAAGCTAACAATGAGGATGAACATACATACACGTTACATGCAGGTAGAGGACAGCGTTGTCAGAACCCAGGCTGTTTTCCACCAGCACGGTCACTCGGAATATGCCCACATTCTGGTAGATGTGCTTGATCCCATCTTCTGTCGAGGTGAGATTGGCATACGACACAGAGATGCCGTCTCCAAAATCCACCTGAATGAGGGATCTCTGGAGGTCTCCCTGTGGTGATAGAAAAGAGATAGGGTTGGAATAGACTCTGCTTTTCTTTTGAGACACTGGATCAGTGGGGTGACCTAGACCAACTGGAGGACAGTCACAAGGTCCGATGTTACCAGAGGAAAAGTGGTCACTTCATCAACTTGCTCAGTGGTCAGTGGAAAGAAAGTGACCCCCTCTTGAGGTTGATTCAGCTGCACTGTGAAGTAGTTGTCCTCCAAGTTGTGTGCTGTAGCCCTGCTTTCCTAATCATCAGGGGGACTAGGCAATCTTCTGGAAAATATGCTGGCTCCTTCCCCTGGGTTTCCTTATAGTGAAGAGCAGGGTTGTAGGGGGGAATGGTGTTCAGGACATGGGTAGCTACTGAGATTGCCTTGGGAGACTTTGGAACAACCCACACTGTGAGCTTTTATATTTAAAACCATAAAAAGCTGAAAGATAAAACTGAGAAGTCCTCAGGGAAGGGTCGACTATATTAGAGTGGTGGGGAGTCAAAGGAACCACTTCAGCCTCACATGATAACAACAGCTTACAGCAGCTTATGACTTGCTCAGTGGCCTGATTTAAAATGAGCTGGATTTGTATTTATTTCAGAACAGCTACCAACACTGCTGACACTAAGTGGGACCCTTTGTGCCTGCCTCAGAAGGGAAGGGCTAATGAATTGACAGAGCTGATTAAATTCTTCTTCTCCTGCCTAGAGATAATCCCAGTAGAGTAGGTTTGTGGTATAACTCAGATTAGCACTTTGTGACATTAGTCTCCTAGGCTGCTAATCTAACATGTTTCAGAACTGTTACAATAAATTACAATAAATAAATAAAAATCACAGCTGGGAAACAAACAAACAAAAAACCCCATCACAAAACAAAAGCGAAGGATCTCAGGGATCTGTATTCTCCACGCTAATGTGAAACAATCCTGAAACAGATTTTAATCTTCCACTCCTGAAACTGAATTCCAGCCTGGTGCATGCAGCTTTGTCAACCTCTATGTCAGAGTCACGCAGCCCAAAAAGGCTTTTAAAACCCAAAAGAGGGGAGTGATGTCATTTCTTTATTCTGCTTTACAAACAAAAAGCAATTTTTTTTATTTTTTTGGTTGCACGCCTGTTTAAAAGACAGAAAAGTGAGTCATGCTTGCATACAAAAAAATCCATATAACCTATGTCACACACACACGAAACACCTGTAAGACTTTCTCATATCACAAGGTAGTGTTATGCCTATGGTAAGGGCAATTTCTGACAGCTGAATAGTTACACAGCCTACACTGACCTGTATAACAACTGTGGCTGCTATAGATCCTCTCCCTTTCAGGTAAGATGCAGTACCTTGTCTGAACTTTAAGCATTCTTACTCCTTTTGAAAGTCCCCTCGGTGGCTCTGCATGATGCTTATGCTGGGTATGTTCACGCTTGCTGGCTGTTGCTATGGAGCAGCTCACTCCACAGCCTGGCGCGCTGAAGCAGCTGCCACTGTCTGGAAGAATGCCGGTAAATTAATAGCTGAGGGCAGTTCATAAAATTGGCTGAAAGGACATTTAATTTACTTTGGTTTGGTTTCCTTTTCCTTTTTTTTTGTTTTTGGTTTTTTGTTTGTTTGTTTGTTTTGTTTTATTTTGGGGTGGTTTTTTTGTTTTGCTTTGGTTTTTGTTTTTTGTTTTTCTTTTCCCTTGACAGAGAAACAGTCCTCTGGATGCCCAACTGGAATGAAAGGTACCCACGTAAATGGTTGGCACCAGGCAGGTTTCCACATCAGAAAGGGAAATGTGTGTATGTGTGTGAGTATGGGAGGGAATTGTAACATAAGCTTTATATTCCTCATGTTCTCTCAGTCTTTTTATAATTTGTTGTGAAGGCAGAAACAGTGGAGGCTTGCCTGAATGGAAAGCTGGAGGAGCAGAGCTATACCTGGGGATGGCAAGAGAAACAAATTTTCCCAGATGCTCTCTTTTTATAGGCTGAAGTTGTAGTTGTTACACTGCCCTGGCACCCTGCTGGATGTTGCTTCCAAATGGATGAGACAAAAATAACTGTGTTGCTCTGTTCTGGAGGATCCCAGACTGAAGGGACAAACATCCTTTGACAGAGGCACATGTCTGGGTGTTCCTACAGATATCTCATGCCATTTCCCTCCTGGTGTCTTGAAAGTAAAGACAGCAACTCCCTGTTCTCCTCTTGAGAGCACCAGTGAGGGCAAAGGAACCCTGAGGTGCTGAGACATTACTGAGAAGGCCAACCTGAGTATCCTTTTAGAAAGAAACATGGGGATCTTGCATGTTAACTCAGCCCCAGGTTGCTCTCGGGTAGTTCTTAACTAAGTTCGTCCTAGTCATTAACTTGGTAACATCTGGAGTTTTCAGTGACATATTGTCAAACTTAAGAAAGGTGCTTGAGCAGTGCAAACTACTAAGGCCTCCATTCAGCAAAGCTCTTGGCAAATTCTCCATTGGATGCTTTACTGGAAGTTTAAGCACCTGCTTACATTCTTCGTTGAGACGCAAATCACTGAGGCAAGGGTTCCGACCTGTGTTACACGCAGGATCAAACTAGGGGGATCGTGCCAGTCCTCATTAAGAGCCAGCAGGAACACAGGAGATGGTCTTAAGTACAGAGTTATACCCTTCATTGAGGTGAGTTATTTGAAAAAAGATGTACAGTTTCAAACATGATGCAGTGGTTTGGGCACTCCTGACTGTTTGACCGAGCCAACAGAAGACATCAAATGGGATATGCCTCCACAGACAGAAGTGAGCATAAATGAGCTCCTCAGCTCTGAACCCCTTTCCGAGGGGGAATATATTCTCTCAAGCATGGTGCTGGACTCGGACCAAAGACAGAGATCTCTGAAATACACTTAGATGCTCTCCCAATTCCCCTAGGTCCATCATCACTAGGGGTTTAGTCATCTTTTGTTACTAAAAAAGAGATGATGTCTTCAAACATTTTTCAGTAAAGCCATACTGCTGGGACAAAAGCTGTTCACATGGTTAAAACTGCACCACCTGGCTTGATCATCTCTAAGTATATTTGAGGTCATGCAGTTGAATTATATTGCAGGTCGAGGTATATTCCTCTGCGTATTTGAGGTAGCAGAGGAAGATGAAAAGGGTGACAGCATTTTAGAACAGCCCTGTTTCTGCAAGTGTGAAAATTTCTGCTCTAATGAGTGTTTTTTCTCTTCTCTTCATTTTCTCCATAGACATAAACCCCATGGTGTCTACAGGTGCTGCCAGTGAAGGAAGCCATTTCTAGGGCATGCAAGATTTAGATTTCAATTTTTCTTCCAAATTCCCTAGGGAGAAAAGATGCTGACAGAGACATCTGAAAATCTAATTGGAGAAGAGCTTCAGCTGCTGTTCCCCCAGTCTTTTTCATTTGTCTTGGCCTTTCCTGTTTTGTTTTAAAACCCTTTGAACTGGAAATACATTTTCCATTCAGTAAGATCCAGGCTATAACACTTCTCTGAAAATGCCACATTTTGAAAAGCTGACATTTAAAATTCTAGCTTAGGAAGGGGGAGAAAAAAAGTCAGGAAAACAAAGAGACTTTCTTTTGACTTGTTCTAATGTTTTACCTGTGCCAGGTAAGAGCACGAGCAGAATAAGACAGGAAGAGAAAGCAGGTGAGCCAAAATCAAAACATTTCTCATACAGCCCACACCTGATCTACATCAACTCCAGCTGCCTGTGTCTCAGGCAGCTCTCCAGACCCATTTGCAAGTGGTTGTTTTAGGAAGAGAAGTTTTGTTTTGCAACAATTTGATGCATACACATACATCTTGCAAAAATCTTGCTTGTTGCTTTTTCCAGCTTCTCCTTGTCATTTTGACAGGTCCAATACCACATGATAGGGGTTTTCTGAAGCTTTTAGCTCGATTAAGGCAGACATAAAACTCCCTGCGTTACTTCTGCAGCCACAGCAAAGCACTTGGATGCAATCAGCACCGAGCTATCTTTGGGCAGTCTCTCTAGTCTTCATTGTAAGAGGTCTTTAATGCCAGTGCTCTTAGGCATCAAGGAGAAATTTGCCAGGTTGGCTGCTTGTGGTGAAATCTTTGCATTCAGCTCCTGTATTTTAAAGACACTAAGCTAGTCAGCAACCAATTACAGTAGCTGAAAAAACAGAAGTACTTTTGATGGATGTTTTTAACTTGTACTAGGTATATGCAATATGGACAAAATTGGATATAACCTGAAGAAGTACACTGCAATCTTGACAAAGGCTTTAGTCCAGCCAAAGACTTTAGTGTATGCTGAACTTTAAGCACGAGTACCTCTTTTAGCCTGAAAAGAAGCCCTGGGAATTAAAAACAAGTTTTCCAAGGCCCCATGTTATGCCCTTTACCTATAAAACCTTTGATACTAAAATGTACACCAGAAATTTACTGTTTTCTAAGGGTTTTTCTCATTAAATGTCTAGGGGGTTTCCAAGCATAAACAAAAGATTCCCCTCCTTCCTTCCCCTCCCTGCCCCTCCAAGCCAAGTTCACATTTTTCCTGTATCTTGCCAAAACAATAAAAGCCTAGAGCATACACAAGACCTGGATGCTTCCAAAAAACTCTGTGAAGCTTCCAGCCTCATGGTATATCAAGAAACGGCCCATACAGTTTGCAAAAATATTTTTACATTTTGATTACTTTTATGTGGCTCTCAGTATTTTGGTGTATGTGAGATGTGAGATCCACCTAGCAGGATTCTCCCTCAAACACTCCGTCTGAATCTTGCCCAGAAGATTGTAATAATGAATTTTCCTTACTGAGTTTCAGTATTTGTATCTAAACGGAAGTCTTAAGACACTGAAACACAGTTCAAGGTTTTTAATTTTGGTTCCCATGTTTCAGATTTAATTTTTAAGTCTTCAATTATGCACCGACTTGTGCGTCTTCCTTACAGATGTTGATAATGGATTTAATTATCCTTTGCAAGAGACAGACACTGCTATTGTTGGATTGTCTTCATGGATTAATGCTTTGTGCTTTCTTTAGATTAACCCTTTTCCCTCTTTGGCATTTTCCTGTCACCATCAGAAAACGTCCCTCGAAGATATTTCCTTTGCAACTGAATATCTATGCACGAGATACCTTTAATCTAGGTCTGTTTAAAGCATGTTCTTAATTTTAAACAGATATTCAAGTCCAACTTTATCAAGTACTGAAAAATATGCTTTAGTGTGTAAATTCCTGCTTTCAGAGAGATGCTCTTAACTTTTTAAAATCGGAAACTAAATAGAAATGTGTCTTTTATCAGAGCAAATAGCTTGATATTTTCCACATGTGCTTCTTTTTCTACACCAACAGTTAACTGTATTAATCAAATAATTCATTCTGACTGCCAGTTGCGCCAGCTCGACTCAGCTATGAGCTTTTTCTACAGGACTAGATCTTCTGTGCTCCACAGGAATCAATAAGTACAACCTCTCAGCATTATGCAGAATAATTCAACTTGTGTGACTGGAGGTGCATTAGAAGACTGTAGTGCTGTGTGTCATCATGAAGGGGAGGTCAACTTTCATACATTTTCATAGAATTTCAGCAGTGAATTTAAAAATGCATGAAAGGCTCCGATTTCTCCCAACCAGCTTGTCAACATCAGTAACGCAGAAAATGTAATTATAATTCAGATGACAGTGGTGTGGGGGAGGGGATGTACTGATCTTTCATCTGTGTGTTATTAACAGGAATGTGGTGGTATTAGTAAGATTAGTAAGATAAACAGCCATGATTCAGCATGTGCGTTGAAAGTTAGGATGAAGGTTTCATATTTTTGTAATCATTACTAACTAACTTGTGATATCAAAAGAGGGAACACAGTAGGATACTATGAAAAAATACAGACTATGCTTTTAAGTACTACTAGCTTTGCATCTTTAATTTGGGTACATCAACAATCAAAACAATCCTAATGCTAAGCTCATCTGCAGAGACTTCAGCTGAGTTAAATTCTGAATTGCACCGAATGACAGTGCTGAGGTGGGAAATGCTAATGGTACTGTCCCCCCAGCAGGGTCCCCAAGCCCATTAA
Source organism: Fregata magnificens (assembly GCA_013389945.1). Taxonomy (NCBI): domain Eukaryota; kingdom Metazoa; phylum Chordata; class Aves; order Suliformes; family Fregatidae; genus Fregata; species Fregata magnificens. Next base: position 49,043 of record WAAD01025633.1, on the reverse strand, counting down.
ATGTACCTGAGACACAATGTACCTTGTACAGCCATTTATTAACATTGTCATTACAGAAAACCATAGTGGTCTTTAGGAAATTCAGGGCTCCGTTTGTATATTCACATGGTAAGAGAGAGTTGTCTGGCCTTATGAGCATTAAGCACAAAAATGAAAGGCATGGAGGGCAACAGAGAGAAAGCAAAGCTCTATTTTCAAATAAGGGAATAAAAAACCAGAAAGGTTAGTTAAGTTTCTTAGTTAAGGTCACACAGAAAGAGCCCAGAATGTAGTTCAGGAATGAGTTCATATTGCCTGAATTCTAGCCCATGGCCTAAACCGTAGGAACGAGTTTTCCCCACACATTAGTCTAATCCAAACATCATATAGCAGCAGCAAGTAGTCAAAAGCAAGCCAAAATCTACTCCCAGCAGAGTGACTTTGTCAAGTGAGAACTGAGGCAGACCTGGAATGTCAAAGACTTTTGGCTGTCATTTTATCAAGATAAAAAATAAATTAAAGGAGGCAGTTTCTCTGTGAATTATCTGTAATGAAACAGCCAAAGCCCTGAACCTTTCTGCCCTGAATGTCTTTACCATTCCTTTCCTCAGCAAAGATGTATGAGCAATCAGATGAAACAAGTTTGAAAGCCATTGTGTTGAATAGCGTTGTTCTGGAGGCTGCAGCCTTCAGTGTCTCTGCTGAAGCAGTACAGCAAGCACAAGTGTCTGATGTTCATACAAATAACTCATAGACACAAATAACAATTGGGTTTGTGACAGGCAAGAGACCGACATGACTATGTGATGAGGAAGGCATGCAGAAACAACACCCACTTAATAAAATTCCTCTATTTTCTACAACAGACCAGCAAAATATGTCAGGGACATTGCATTGAAGAACTTCCTTCAGCAGGAAGATGGCTCTGTTATTTTTGGTTTTGGGTTTCTTTTGTTGCTGTGCAAAAATAAAGTAAGGATTCAGGTTGTTTTGGCTGAGAAACAACTCTTGTTGAACACTGCAGTGTGAGAGGTACCAGCCATGGGTCTGTGCATACAGCCCAGGCCAGGGCAAAGGATTAGCCTTTAAACTGGCAGCATTTTGAGGCAACAGGAAAATTTGCTTTTAAGCATAACTAGTTTTCTCCTGTGCTGCCATTTATTGACAGAGATGCTGTTGCTGTTCTGCTTAGCTCAATGGAAATTTAAAAGCAAAATTACCAGCGTAAATATGGTGCTCTGCTTATTAAAAGCTTCCATAATGCTTCATACAATGGGACATATGATAATTATAAAAGGAAATACTGATGCTTCCTGGCTGTTGTCACCCAGTAAGCATATCATGATGATTTGACCCTGACTAATGGGAGAACTAATCTGAAAGAACCTTTCCAATAATAGGACCAAAGATATTAAGTGCAAGGTGACTTTGCAAACAGTTTTTAAGAAGTCATACAGAAAGGTGACAGGAAAATTAGACCACTTTGGAAAGCATTCTTACATTCAGATCATTTGAATATGAGTTGTTGGTTATTTTTGCTTTTAATGATATTTATATGCTGCCAGATATAAATGCTTCACAGGAAAATTTCATGTGAGTCAGGGTTAGAGAAACTGGGCCAGAATCCCAGCTCTCAGAAATCAGCAATGCTCTACGCACCGCTGTTTTTGGTGCCTGCCCCCTCTTCACTTGCACAGACTGCAGTGATTATTTTCCTTTTGTGTCTTCTTCAATAGCAGAACACTTCTGAATGCTTTGTCCTTGTTTTTCTCTTCAGATATCTTTTACTGACATTGTGTCATTGTCAGAATGACACAGTCCCGGCCCTCAGCATCACCACAGGCACAAACAGGCTCTACAAGAAACCCCTGCGCTGTCGTTCCTGCCCCTGAATCCCACACCTGAGTGAAAACAGTTTTTTACTGCCACCATTTGCCTCTCCCTCCCCTCTTAACAAACCCCTCCACTACAGAGATTCAGTGACTTTTCAGGGCCTCCAGTGAGCCTGCCTCTGCGGTTCACTCTTCTTTTCAGACCCCGGTAGGTCCTTAGGTGGGGCAGAAAACCCTAGAAAGGTAACAGGAGTACAAATCTCAAACGAACTCTCGTACTTTGGCTCACCAGCTTCTTATCTTTTTTTTTTTTTTTTTCCTGCAGGTCAAGTGGAATATAGGCATGAAAAAAGAGAGCTGGGAGGCTGCAGTGTATGGAACAGCTCTGCACGTTTCAAACAAACTGTCTCGGAGGGATACAGGAGATGTTAAGATGCAAAGGGACTACAACATAAGCAAAGACCGCTGGTTTTTTCCATCCTGAAAGATATTAACTGTGACAAAAGCTAAAGGAAGAGTCCCCACCAGGGTGAATCACTTAAAAATATTGGCCACCACTCCAGGGGGCAAGGGCTAGGGCACACTTTCTTCATATGCCATTGGGAAAAACTACACATGCATACAGAGACATATCCAGCCTTTTTAAACTTGCCTGATACCTTCTCTTTGGCAAAAATGAAGTGGCATCGATTTTGTGGGTGCTGAACATCCTGGATTGTACTATGCTATATATGTGTGCAGGGCAGAACTAAACAGAAAACGGCAAGTTCTTGCTTTGTGATACCTCTGCCTTGTTTGCAAGGGAAAGAAACTTCCCTTTGAGAAGTGGGGTTGGACTAAACAATCTCCAGAGATCCCTTCCAACGTCAATCGTTCTGTGATTCTGTGAAATCAATATCTATTCTATGAAAGGGTGGTTGTTCTTTTGTTGGGTTGTTTAACTTTTCTAATGAATAGTGTGATTTTTTTTTTTACTGAAATAGTTAATTCAGTAAATGCTTTAGTGTACATACAATTATGCTGCTATAACCACAGTTTATTCTCTTATAGCTTGCATATAGCTCTGCAAATTTTCTTCTTTGTTGAATAGTTCTTTTGCTGCAACATCAGCGCAAAGTCATGGTCAGATTGGGTCAAATTCACCCAAAAGTTTTGTTGGTTGCTCTGTAAACTCTATATATTGACAAATCTAGGAGCAGGAGGTCAAGATTCATCCAGCAGGGAGAGTAATAAGAAAGGGGCTGGAGGTTTATGAATACTGTTTCAGCCCTCAGAGCAATTCCTAACCTCTTCCTTATCAGATATACTGAAAGAAGGCGCTCCTTTAGATGTCTTCAGAAGCTGGCTCACTCATCAAAACACACTTTACATACTCCCTAATACACAGCATGAGAAAGACTCCATCTCCTAATGGAGAAGGCATTGCTTTCAGACTGTAGTGAATACTGAAGCAGGGTTATCAAAAAAGATCAGAATCAACAGACAAGACAGAACTATTCACAGGAGATCCCTGTATAACAGAGAGGTCAGGGCATTCTTACAGGATATGTGAATTCAAATGCTCAGAGAAGGAAGAACAGGACATTTGTCCTGAGTTTCCCACGCTGTGGGTGATTGTCTCTCCCTCTGACTATTGGCATAATCGTTTGATAGTTTTGTGGCTGACTTCTCAGATTACCCATCTCCTTCTCTCAATCTGTTTTAAAACTTTGCTGAGAATAGAAAGGCGATGCAATGAACACTTTTTTTGGGGTATATAACAACACCTTTCTTGATTTCTTTTTTTTTAATTTTTTTTTAAAGCCTGAAGACTTTGAATCTTTTTTTGGACTTTTTATTCTTCATCTTTAAACAGAGAAATCAATAATTTATCCAGATGAAATTATATGTTTATACTGTTATAACAGTATCTACAGTAGCAATGTTGTATGACTGTCACTACTGAAATAAAGTGACCATATTGTGAAGAAAATGAACATTCAGGTCAAACAACTGCTTTGGGTTAGATATGATTTATTATATGTTATTGCCTTTACAAATCAAGACGTGTTTGCTGGGGAAAGCATGAATAATACAGATGTAAAAAACGCAACACACACCCTACAAAACTCAGCTCCAGAGATCGTCCTCATTTCTCTTTCCTCACTACAGATGACATTTGCTATGGAAAGAGTCAGAAGTAATTTCCGTGAATACTCTAAGCTGTAAAGGGATGTACGTTGTGCCTTAGTGTAAAAGCATAGCTGTTTTAGGATTTATTGGCCAGCTACACAGGAAAAAGAGTAGAAGTTTAAAGAAATCAAATTGGATTGGGGAAAAAGAGAAAATAGTTACTTTGTGAATGTTACTATTTGGGAGCCTACAATTAAACATAGATAAAGCAGTGCTAAGGAATAAAAACGGGCAAAAAGATTTTAAACATTTTTTCCTGAGGATTCAGAAATAGAGAGAGCAGAACAGTTAAGTTACAGATGTAACAAAACACAGGCTCTGATCAGAGTCTGAATCAGCTTCACATTTGCAATCAATTTCAGACTTAATGCTGCTGATGACATCTTGAGATTTCGTTCACAAACGCCTAAACAATAGGTACCAACTTGTGCGATGGGGACAGATTTGCACATATACTTTTAGCCATGTTTGGTTGAAAGTCAGCGGCAAGTAAAAATGGAAATTCAGTTTCAAACGTAGCAAGAAGTCAAAAGCACAGGCAAGGCTGGGGATGAGGATTCAAACCTGCCCTCTCCAGTTCTACTGTGAAATTCCCAAACCAAAGCAGTTCCCAGTTTTTAGCAACTTCTCCCAGCCATTATCCTAGGCAACACAAAACACTTTCAGTCTCATCATCTCCATATGTCATCCATTACCTTTTCGAGCATACTCCATGCCAGCTACATCGTGGAGCTGACCGGCTTTATCCCATACTCTCTTGGTTTACCTCTTCACCACTTTACAAACATTGTCTGGCATGAATCAGACTCAAATACACCCATGGGGCCTGAGCTGCAACATAAAAATAGAGCCTACCTCTTCCAGCTGCACCAGGAAAGTAACATTGTGTCCTTGCTCGGCTGTCAGTTTGCCATCAGATGTGATTACGCGAAGGCCCTGGGGTGCTTTGCCAGGACATTGCTGTGGTTTCGCTGTGTACCGTTCTCTCACACCATCCGTGCAGTTATTAGAAACAACTTTCCGGTACCTGCAAAGGAAAAGAGAAATCTGTGCAAGATGCTGACAGGCAGCATAACAGGGTTAACTGGGAACAGGGAGGCGTTTTTGAGGTTTCCTTAGACTAAGGAGATTGGAAGAAAACAGATTCCCAAATATATTTTAGCACGTGTCTCAACCAATCATTCTTTATGTGCCTAACATACAAGTAGGTAATACTGTTGTTAATGGCATGTAATATTTTCCTGCACAGCACGCCTATGTACCACATATTAATAAATTGCCTAACCCATAAAATTATATGATGATTTATGTTATGTGTTAAATAACATATAACATATTTATAACATATAAATAAAGTTATAAATAAATGATATACACATACAGTATGGAATTGTATTCAATTATTATACTGTTAGGCATAGTTTAACAGCTTTTCTCACATGGTCTCCACTTCTCATCAGTTGTGAGGTAACTCTCTCTAAAGGTGCAGCCCTCCAGAGCTACAAAAATAAGAGAGTTGAAGAAAAAAGCAAATTCTGCCTATCTTTGAGTGTACAAAATGCCAAAACACAGCTTGGGTTCCTTTGTTTGCTTTAATCACTTGCATCAGAAATGAAGTTTGAGGTCAGTATCTTGCTTCAACTACATCTTCCATTGACTTCCAAGAGGGCCAAAGAATAATCAGCATTCAGGCTAGCTGCCCATCTATTATTTCAGTTCACAGAGACATCAGTTTCATCTCCTACCTCTAATTTGTTTTCCATGGTTTCTGCCTCACCTGATCCCACATGATTTTAAGAGAAGTCTTTTCAGAGACTTCAATGATTTGGCCTTTGCCTTACAGTTTTCCATCCTAGTTTCTTTAAGGCATCATTTTTCAGGGAAAGGTCTGGACCATACGTGATGGAGATCTGGAGTGCCAGACTGTGCACACCCTAACAAACTCAGTGAAGAAGAGGTCCCAAGGGCTTCAGCCAGCTTTGAGACACCTGTAGTAAATGCAGTCTGTAGTTGTCATTGGGTTAAAGTCCATATGGGTGCTCTAGCTAAAAAAAGTCTGGTGTGCCACTTACCCAGTGCTGTTGAGATAACTCTGTCCAAGGCTACAATCTTTGGACAAGGAGGATGGGTTATACCAAAATGCTGGTAAACACTGCCCATTGCTGTGACGTTCATATCCATAATCACTGTTTTAGCATTAAAAGAAACAGTCACATAAAAAAAAAAAAAAACAACAAAAGAAGAAATACAGTTATTAACTCATACTCTCTACTATTGACACAAGTTTAGATTTTCCTCAATCTGTTTACTGGGATTTCTTATTTTTTATTGACGTAACAACAGATTCTTCATCCTGCTTTAGCTTTTTTTTCTGCGGGGTAGAGTTACCTTGCATACATTCCAGTATAAATGAGCAGAACCAGACCAGGTAGTTCATGAGCTATTGCATTATCTGTTCTCCCTCCACAGTCTAACAGTGCTTCTCAGGTTCAACTCTAGACTTAAATATAATAAAAGCCAGTGATCTAAGCTAAGGTCAATCACTGCTGTCTCAGTCATATCTTAGAAAACTGAAGTGCTAAATAGTTAATTGTATTTGGAAACTATATCACATGAGCTGTAGAGGAAAATTTACAGCCCTGAGAGAGCTCTTGACTGAAGGCATTAACACTGTATTTGGTAATGGAAAAGAAGGCTGCAACCTTCAATTCTATTTTTGTTTGGAAGAGGAACTGCTACCAAAAATCGTGTGTTAGAAACAATGAGTCAAACTGTAATCTTTTGTCCCAATTTGGGTTTAGCTATGACTAAATTTGCTTTGGTTCCACTAAAAATAAACAACAGTTCAAATTGGTTTTGATTCCAGGTAAACAAGACTCTATAAAAATTGTTATTGTGGAACAAATAAACAAACAAAAAACCTCTTTAATCAGTATTCCATGCACATGTGGTTTTTCTCTCTAGTCAGTGAGTAATGAGAACTGATTGGCTGGAAAATTATTCTTATTCCTTTTACTAAGCTTTCTCCACAGCCCATAACAGAGAAGTTAATGGGATGCCATTTCTAAGAACTGCTCTGTAGAGTCCACCAACTCCATTCCAATATTCCAGTTGCAACATGATCCTTGATCCTAAAATGACCCTTCTTTGCAAAGCACTTTTTTTGCTTATTATCTTTCATGTCTTGGTATCAAGTAGCCTGATGTTCTAAGAAAAGAGGATTAGGGCAGCATTAGATTGTGTGGTTAAAGGCTCATCTCTGTATATGAAAAGAAGCAGAAGGGAAAAACAGGAGGCAGAGGAACCCCAATAACCTGGGCAGAGCCAGTGAAGTCCCTGCCCCAGCTCCTCCCAGGGCTGTTACAGGAGACCTATCAGCCCATGGCCAGGGTGAGACCTACCAGATCATCAATGGGAGAGGCTTTCCCCATATCACTCTGCAGATCACAGAGCAGGGTTACTGCACACAGGGGTACAGGGCTCATTATGCCATGCCAGGGAAGACCATCAGGCATCTCCATTTCTGTTTTCCTGAGTGCGGGGTTATCTGTTCTGTGTGCGTGTGCATGTGGTGGTCTCAGCAACTGGAGTCAGGCTGTGGATCACAGGGGTCCATGTGCCCGTACTGCCAGCAACTGGAATCACTGGAGTGTGTGCACACTGTGCAGGTGAGCACCAAGCCAGACAAGCCAGTGAATAGGATAAAAGGCTTGGGAGCTAGGTGCTGATGTGTTCATAAGTCTGGGCTGGATACTAGGTCTGTGAATTGGTTATTGGAGAGATCAAGAGGTCTGGGGGAATGGCTGCTGGTGTAAAGCCATATAGGTCTGGACCTGCTCATCAGACCTGTTATGTGTGTTTATGCTTATGCATGAGGCAACTGGGGATGTCCAGTTGTCAGCAATTGGGGAGATAAGGCATCCAGGGGCCAGATACTGCACAGACCTGGGTGTCTAAGACCAGGTACTGGTGGGATCAATGTTGTATATATGTTTACAGTGCAAATATTTTCCACAAATGGGATTTCGTCTTGATCAACCAGAGAAGGGAACAGGATGAGGCAACTGGTGTTTGTGCGAGTGCTGTGTTTTCTGTTTGTGCTAATCTGTGTTGCCAGCCATGTACATATTCATATATGTACTGTGTGTACATGCATACGTGTGCCTATCAGGAACAAATGCTCAATCTTGCTACGGCCTGGGTCAGGGGACATGGAGCTGCAGCAGTCTCACCTCTGTCAGGTGATATTTGCAGAATAATATTAACAACAACAAGAATGTTTAACATTATGAAGACTTTTTTCAAATGCCTTTTTCTTTCTGGACCAAAGCATGATGGCTTAGAACAAAAATTTAATGAATCACTATTAAACAATTTTAAGAATTCTGGTACTGATCTAAGATATGAGACAAAGAAAAAAAAAAAGGAGAGAATATTTTGCAGTTTATTTTTGTTAGATTTCTTATACTTGTTATCAAAAGTGGGACACTGAGAAGAATTTTGTCACTGGTTTTTACTCCTGCCTGCAACTTTTCCTTCTGAATCAAGAAAAAAAAATGTTTTGAGGTAATCTAAAAAAGGAGAAATTAAAAAGATAACATTAAGCAAAAGAAAGTTGAAGCTGCATATCACTTGGGAAAACTAAATATCTATTAGACTGCACGACTGTTCCAAAGGAACATCTTGGCAGCTGTGGTGTTTGGGATATCTACAATAAGTAATTGAGAACATACTCTAGGAAACAGCAATGAGGTAGATGACCTAAATGGTCTTTTCCTCAGTTTTTTGATTGAATTTTCATCAATGTATTTACTCAGATGCTAGTGACTGAGTGTTGCTTAATTGCTTTGGAAGCATCAGCCAGCCTATTCTCCCACTGCCATGTGCTTCTCTAATCATCCTTGTTGGAATAAGAACACTATAGCTGCAGAATACACTTTATAATGAAGAATAATACCATTCTGATTTGCTTAGAGAAAACAAATATTTACAAACAAGTGGGACTCCTGTATTTTTGTAATTCATTTGTCAACACTGCAGCACTGTATTCCTAAGTTATCATGTGTCACTAATTAAAAAGCTGTAACACTGTACACACACAATGTTCTGTAATCAGTTAGGTGAAAACAAAACAAAATAATACAGTGAAATCTGCCTCAGAGGGGATCAGTACCCCTTTTTTGCAAATCATCTGGTTCATTAAGGCCCTACAGAAATATCATCCCAGTATATGACAAGAACTGCTGTTCCATATCTCTCTACAGATGCACCAGCCACCCGTTCACCTCTGCAGTCTTGGAATCTAATGAATTCCTTGGCTACAGGCTGGTGCATGCAGAACACTGAAGCTGACAACAAATTGCTGCCTATAATTTGGCACAACAGGCTTCGCAGCAATCAACAAGCATTAGCATCAATTGGATCGCCATAGCACAAGCCAGTATAGCAAAATCTGGAGACACGGAAGGCATCAGCTTTAGAGTGCAATCAGCTAGCCGAGTCATTGCCCGGTAACTGGCAATTGGAATTTGCATATATTGATGATATTTTGTGACTGCCTGAAAAGAACTCAGGTGAAATAGAAAATGTACCTATCAAAAAAGAGCAGAGCATTTACCAGCAGGGATTGTTTTATCAGTTTGAAGCAGCCTATCTTGCGACTCTCACTGATGACGGTTTTACCCTGGCCACTTTTACTGGTTTAAACTGGAATCCTATTTGTCTTAGTCAAGTAGGATTGCAAGTCCTTCTCTGTAATTAGAGACAGATACAAATTCATTCCAGAAGTTCTGTATCCCTGCTCAAAGCTCATGGTAAGTTCTCTTATCTAAGATTATTTGCAACACAGTTAATAATCAAAGGAAAAAAAAAATCCCTTAAGGAAGTTTGTAGTTTGAATACAGATGTGACAAACAAAGTGTCATGGAAGAACCGTAAATCCACATGAAATTATTAAAATCCCACTGGTTTAAGATATAGAAATAACCAATTAAATCAGATGAGTGACCGCCATGCTCATACCTTCTAAAAATCAAGAGATGACTTAACATGTAACCACAGGGCTTCCTTAACACTAACGGCTTCACCTTAAGGTCAAGGATGCCAGAAACTGAAAATGCTACTTGTGGTTTTGTATATGCTGTGCTTTGCAAACTTTTCAGACATTAAATGGGGTAGAATTGAGGCATCTGTGATTATAGTCACCTTTGTTCTGCAGTTTCCAAAAGCCCTTGTGGAAAAAAAATGACTGTGGCCACAGCCGTGGAAAAGTCTTACCACTTTCACTTAATATCATTTTCTAATATTGAACAGTGTTCAATACTACATACAAATGTAGATTTGTGTTAAAGGGGAGCTGTGCTTGCTTCCCAGTTCTACAGCACCTGACATGGGATTTATCCCAGATAAGGATGGATTCAGCTGCAGTTTGAATTATGGATCGATGAAGGCACATGATTATAATTGCATCACAGTATTTGGAGTCAAGCTATACCAGCTTATGTTAATAGGGAACGTAAAATCTTCACAGTCTTTCCAGTAAATCCATGCCTGGTAGATATCTAGGCCCCTAAATATGCAGATATGCACTGTAGAATTTGCATAGTGATTCTGCATTTTCCACAAGCATTCAAAATGAACTAAAAATTAATTCATAATTACTATTCGTTAGCTAGCCAAGCCTACCTCAATGAAAAAGCAAAGTTAGTTAACCTAAGAGTGCAAATGTATGTGTATTTCAGAACTGGTACCTGCATGATTGTCTGAACTGATGAGTGGTAATACACAAAGCCAACAGAATCTAATCACGTTCAGTATCTGCCTTCTGCCTCCCTGTGGTTTGTCAGGACAGTTTCTCACGACGCAGGACTCTGATGTTTTAGCATAAGAACTAAACCTAGCAGGCAGGTCTGTAATTTAAGTGCCAGATGATAGAAAAAGAGCTAGCCAGATCCTTGCTGATATGATCAGTGAAATAAATAGGCCTGAGTTTCAACTGCCCTAAGCTCCTTTGCACATATCTGACTATCCAAAGTCACTAGCACCAGCGTCAACAGGCTCATACTTCCCACAAAGGTGTGAGATATGGGAATACTGATAGGAGAAGCCCTCGGTATTAATGACAGTGGGTTCAGAGGGAGGACTGACAGTGAGACACTTAACTCAAAGTTTCTATTAAAGGACCTGGGAGACAGGTAGCTGAAGGATGAACAACACCAAAGATTTCCATCTGCGTCTAGGAGGTGTTTCTACTGAAGAGATATTGCTGTAATAATGCTCAAATGGCAGGAAGGAACACAATGTAAGGAAACTGGGTAAATTAATGCTTTAATAACACACCAGTAACGGTGTCATCCATTTACCCAAATCAATTAAATTAAGAAGGACAATCTGGTTTCTAGGCCGTTGCTAGGACAGATTTGCCGAGGGCTTCTGCACGTTTCCACTCCCCCCTATTCCTGAAGCACTATTGCCCTCTGGCTGTGAGCCTCAGCCCCTGCATGGAGAACAAATACCTGCCGCTTCAGCCCTGTCCCTAGCTAGTTTTGGTTCTAGCCCATGGTAAGAGAGGTCTACTGTCAGAAGAGTTCAGGTTTCCAAGGCCAGAGAAACTACAGTCATTTTTAATGTCACTCAGTTTTGTTGCTGTGTAAAACAATAAACAAATGTGGCCTTTTCTCTGAGAAAGAACTACCATGAGCTGAATACAGATTTGAAACGAACCTGGAGTTCTGTGATACTACCAGGAGTAAAAAACATTATAAAATCTTTATGTCTTTTATAACTGGCATTTTTACCCCTGAACTGATAAAAAGGCACTCGCAGGATTAACAGCAATAACACTTTTTTTTTTTTCACTTTACCTGATCACACAGATGTATTTTTTCACTCTGAGCTCTGACAAGCTTAGATAATAAAATTTTCTCCATACAAATTCAGCATCTAAACAGCAAAGAAAGTCCTACCCTGTCTGGGGGAGCAATTATTGTCTTCTTTAAATCTGTATACAAGTCTGGGTGCTGTAACCATTGATGTTAATATAAAAAAAACATCCAGTTTATTTCAAGATTGCAAAATCAAGTGCAGTCAGCTAAGGGGCTTCTCTCTGTCCGGGGGATACATGTTTCCTTCAATCTCCTTCAATTAAGAGCCCTGCCCAGCAAAAAGAAAAATAGAGAATTCAAAAGCACTGCTGAGATGTTATGAATGAGGATGATGAAAGTGCTGCTTCTTTTGCAGGAAGGAACCCACAGAGGACATCCTTCCTCAGCACTGATTTTCCTCCAAATGCCTCTTTGGACCAACTTCTGCAGGGTGCATCGGCAGTGAAGCCTAGTGTAGAGTCCAACAAGGCAGGCACTGAATGCTACAGCGCAGCAGCAGCTTTGCCTTTCTTAGCACAATAAAACCGGGCTGAGAAATTCAGTAGAGCCAGCAGAATTGCTTTTTTCTTGCCATCTCTTTTCTCCTTCCTTGATAAACCTCTGTCTCCTGTTCCATGCAGCTTTTCTGTCCTTCTCTGGCAAATCTATGTAAAATTGTGCTCCTGACTGTATTAAGTAGATAAATAAGTGATGAATATTGCTGATAAATATTTCTGAACTGGATGCTTAAATCAATGTTTCAATCTTTTTTCCTCAGAGGCAGTGGGGAAGGAAGCTGAAATGGATAAAGTAAAAATCCAGATCTGAGGACTGTAGGAATAACAAGAGCTCAGAGAGAATTAGAGGGGATCACGACAGTCTGCTCTAAACCAAAACTGGTTCCATCACAAGGAGGAAGGCCCTCCTAGGTCAGGAAGGCTTTCTATCAGTCAGCTGAGCACAGAGACCTGCAGTATTTTCAAGGGTATTTTTCTCAGGCTACTTTTAATAAGACGAGTTTCGCAAAGTCCTAATTCTGCGTCTCCCAACAGATTTGAGGGGTCTTGTTGGTGCGTGTGAACTGTGAACGTCTGTCGTACATCCCCAACCATCCAAGTTTTCTCTTAGAGATTCTCTCACAGCCCAGCAGACCTTTTGGAGAAAATTTCCTCAAAGTGAATGTAAAAGAAACAAAAGCATGTTTCCCCCAGCAAATGTCACCGTGGTACTTTTGTTCTGTACCTAGCAACAAAGTTTTGTAGTAGCAATCAATTTTAATGAAATAAAAACATACTTTCTCAGAGAGAGACAAGTTATGGAAGGAAAGCATATTTTTATCAGAAGTGTTTCATGAGTTTGTGTCCCTTACGAGTGTAAGGGGTTTAACCACTAACGGATTAACCGTGAGTCAATCCCATCAGTTATTTTCTTGAGCCTAGGCATAAGCTTGGCACAGCTTTGCACTGCATGCTCTACAGGAAGGTCAAAATCTTCAGGGAATTTCCTTCCTATTAATTTTTTTTTCTGGTTGGCTGCTATCTTTTTTACATTACCAGAGATATGTTAAACGGCTGAAATCCAGGATCTTTGGGCACCTACATGATGAACTACACACAGAACTGAGGTATCTTCTCCCTAACAAAGAACTCACTGGAAGATGGGGAAATCATCAGGAAACCATATTCAGAGAATCACTGCCCAAATATGCTTATAGTTTTTATTATTTGGTGCAAGAAGATTTACTTTTTTTGACACATGGAAAAGCCTCCTGTGATTCTGTGATTTTATATAGAAAATCAATATAACTACAGTTATGGGAGAGTGAGAAGGGAAATGCTGTAAATTTCCATGGTCCTGCAGTGAACTCATATTACAAGAAACAAAATATTTATGAGATGAACCTCAACATGTTACAGCTTCTGGGTTTATAATTAATAACATGGTATAGATGTAGCTGGGTGAAGCACAAAGGGGATTTATCAGCACTGCCAAAGAGCCACCATTTGTCTCTTCTGGGATATTCAGGACTGTCTCAGACTTGGAGAAAACAGGTGACAGAGAGATTTCAATAATGTGGTTCCCTGCCTTTTTTTGTGCAAATCGCTGTGAGTCAGCAGGAATCTTGAAATGAAACTAGAAGCTGAACATTTTATCACACCATTCATAACTCACCAATGGACTCCATTTCCTACAGCATACAGCAGAGGAGAAAAGACTTCAGAAGGGGATTAACCCAAATCATGAAGGCAGTGTCTGTTAGATAGTATCATACATGATGGTCCAGGTATAACAAATGACCCAGGAATTCCCTAGATACTTGATTTCCAGAAGCTGAAGGCCTACTTTGCATATGTGTATATTTACTTTTAGACATATATACGTATGTGTGTGTGTGTATGTATGAAGAATTTATTTTATTTTTTATGCACAATATATATACCTTGCATACTACTTTCACAGCCATGCTTGGTCACTGCTGAGGTTAGATGCGCTAAATGGACCTTTTATCTTAACGCTGCACAGAACTCAGATGTTACGTGGGAAATGGTCTGTTCAGAATCAATTTTGTGGGAGCCTTAGCAGATTACAGATATCTATTCCACCTTTCCTTCGACATACCTGCACTATCAGGGAGCAACCTATTTAGCCAGTTACATGTTTATTAATATCTACTCTCTGCAAGCCTGCAGCCTCTCCAGTGAGCTCTGCATTGGTGTGGTAGAGAGCACACAGTTCTTGTCCCCATTGCTCACCAGTCAAAGTCTGCCTCTGTGCACACGCATGGCTCCGAGGTCATAGCCCCAGCATATTTTCCTTGCATGCATTTCTTCTCTGACTTGCGCTTCCTGTAGATCCTTTTTGCTCCCATGATGCAAGCTTCTCCCTGGAAACAAACCCAAAAATATCTTTCTCTGACACCCACCAGACTGTTGGTATCACCCAATTTTTCCAAGCCTGTGCAATGGAAGCTGTGACTCAAGAAAAGAGGATGGGAAGTCAAATGCCATGTCAGTACACTGAAGCTAATTAAAGCTACTGAAGCTTTAACTGAAACTAAAACAGCTTTTCCAATACACACTAAGAAACGATCTGAGGTTACTTATGTATCTGATTCAGTTCTGAATTTGTTCCAAAGCCAATGAGCAATTGATTCAGGCCTATTTCTCATTTATAGATTAGGTTTCACAGCAACTGAAAACACAGTCTGATCCCTCTGCAATCTGAGACACAGAGCAGCTCTATTTCTTCAGTTTGATCTCTTTGGCAATAATTTTGTTCAGTGGAAACTAGTAGTATGTGTATATGTAAACACTTTCCACAGACTATGAGTTCAGGTTTTAAAGGGTTTGACTTGTTACATGGATGATAACACTTCCTTGTCTTTTCACTTCTATCTTCAGCACCCTGCTAAATATTTCTATCTAGGGAACAAGGCTCAGCTTTGTAATCTCAATGGAAAGCAAATCAAAAGGCAAGAGTGCACAGCAGCCTTCCTAAAAATAGTTCTGCAAGCTCCAGAGCCAACATCCTCAAAGATATACTGCAAAATCCTTGGCATTCTTGCTTATGCAAGCACAAGAAAGTAAAGAACAAAATGCAGTAGGGTCTCACTTGTTACCTTTTATGCTGTTAAAATCGCTGTAGGAAAGAGAAACTTTTCATGGCTTTGATTTGCCCATGAAACAGAAGGGCCTGAATGGCAACTGGTGTAAAATGCCGTGCCTCCTTGAATTTCAGGGAAGCTGTACTGATTTTCAACATCTAAGGATCTAAGTCAGTATTTTTAGCGTGGAGTTATGCCTTGTGCGAGCAGCTAGTCTGAGTCAAACTACTTTAATTTCATATTCATTATTAAATTCTTGCCCAGTAAGATATATACAGAAAGACAACCTTTGATGATATATACGGGTGTTTTCACTTTAGACTTCAGTAGAGCCTGTGGTGTTTATATAACCACAGAATTTGGGCCATATTTTATTCTAACCTGATATAACACAGGCTGTTGTGTCAAACTTGGCAGAGCTGGGAAGGTGCCCCAAGGCAGGCGCAGGCGCTGTGCAGAGCATGTTACCTTGCTGGGCACTTAAGCAATGATTCCAGGAGTGATGCAGCGGCTGCATCCAGCATGCAAGGGACAGGGCATGGGGGCCCAACGGACTGAGGAATAACATGCCCAACTCCCACAGCAGAAGTACCACTGCTGAGAGAGGCAGAACAAGGATGAAACCAAGTGAGTAAGAAATGAGGCTAAGAGGGCAGGAATTTGGAGAAACAAGTGTGAAAGCAACTAGAAGGGTCTTAAGACACTGGTTCTGAGGACACAGAAGGATGGAGGAAGAGAAAGGAGGTAAGGATGGGGAAATTGGATGGGAGATGTAAGACTGAAGGAGTTCAGGCCTCTTTCAGCAGCAGTGCTTCTGCTGTTGTTGCATTCCTCAGCTCTGGATAAGTCTGAGCTAATTGCCTGCATGGAGAATGAAACCCAAAAGGCAGCTGTTCATCCTTTGGGGCTTACAGAGTACAGTCTGAGGCCAACACGCCTATGTAACAAAACAGACCCATCCAGTAAGGGACAATCTGATACACCAACTTAACAGGAAAAGACACTGGATCACACTGATTTTTAACTGTAGAATCATTAGCTAGCTCAGGTCAAATCCCAGCCTCCTTACTTCTCACCTGGTTGTGGAGTTGCCAAGGCCTGTAGTCCTCTTCTGCACACCTCCGATCAAAAATGGACTTGTAGTCTACTTTCACCAGCTGCCACTCTGAGCGGTGGCTGAAATGTCCAAACACTCTACAGAATACAGCAGAAAGGGCATAGAGTAAAAGGTAGCACCAGATGGAGTTTGGTAGTTACAGAGGTACAGTCAACCACAAATTTCTAACAGAGATTAATTGCTTTAGGAGTGTCAGTCCTACTGATTTTCACTTGACTGACATAGTGAAAGTCAGATTTAGGCTCCTAAATACCTACAACCCTCTTAAAAATTGCATTTTCTATGCATATTCTGTGGATCAAGATCCTCCCACTTATGCCATTCCCCAAAATGACTACACAGAGAAGACTTGACATAGGGCTGGAGACAGTTATACCTACAGGAGTTTGATATCTCAATTATGAGCTTTGGCAATCCCTTCCACACAAATTAAAATCACAACCTGAAGGGATCATTCCTCATACATCTCTATTAACTCAGGTTATTTTCCAAGCCACATACTCTGTTTATTACAGGTCAGTCTATTTTTTACAGACAGAAACTGAATTTTCCTCCTGTTTTTGCAAATCTGATCTCAGGTAAAATGTCACAATTTCTGCCAGGGTGAATCCAGATTTATGCACCATGCAGAGCTCAGCATACCACACTGAAACTAATCATAATTTTTCATGAGTCAGCCTCCAGGCAACATTTTGCCATTCATTTTTACAAAAGAATGTCTTCATTTTTCTGTGTCTCAGTTAAAAAAAAAAAAAAAGTAGCAGCAAAACACAGCTATAAAAATACCCCACCATTTTTATTTCAATATTCATCTGTCAAGAGTAACTCTGCTTTAAATCACATTCAATTTGAAAAGTCAAGTTTCATGCTTATAAGCTAAGTGATAGTGTTTTTGCAGCTTGCAAGGAACCATGTTGTCATTCCCTCAATCATATCACAAATAAACATTGGTGATTTAGCAACAGAAGACTGCATACTCCTGGCTTCACATAGCACCTGGTTTGGTCCTCAACCAGAAATGCTATTATGTTACGAACAACCCTCATAAGCTATTTTCGGTGTAGTTCCCATCAACATTAGTATGATGTCATGCTCACTTACGTCATGATGAGAGTTTCCTCTCCAGGTTCCCCTAATACCCCATCTACAAACAGTGGGAGGGATGTGAAACTGTACTTGCTCCAAGATCTGCCTTCATCAAAACTTAACCTAGTGGAGAAAGCAGAATTATTATCTTCCTTCCTTACTCTCTTCCTACTTGAAGAGACTCTCTAGACCACTACAGCTGCTATGGAGAAGTAGGAAGCTGCTTCTGATCTTGGATACTGCATTTTTAGTCCTTTAAATAACTACTTTTTTGGGAAGCATCATAAATCAGAGCATTGATCAAACTTGTTTGGCATCATACTGCTAACCCATGGCCAATACTTAAGCAGTGGAAACTAATAAAGTTATGTTAGAGATTGATGCTCTAAGAGCAAAATGTACTCTAGGGCTAGGATTTTTTTTTAAATAAAGAAGTGATTTTGTGCATCTTATTTTTGGGTCCCCAACATAAGACATTTTAAGGAGGTTAGATTTCTGGAGCCCAAGAGCTTTGCCTCTTCTGACCAGCAATCTTCCCTGTGGTGGGTCTAAGTGAAAGCTTGGAACCACTCATCACTTCCTAAGACTTGGGTCTGTGTGTTTCAGATATTGATATGACTCTGACTGTAGTGGAAGTAAATCATGCAAAACATCACAAAACTATATTCTACCTACTGCATAAACTCAAGAGTGCTAACTAGCGGCGGCACTTTTGCTTTATTCGCTATATAACCCTGAACCTATTCAACAAAATTCTGGTTCATAAGTGCTGCCTGTCATATAGAAGACAAGTTCTTCAAAAATTTTGAAAATTAAGAGTACTTTGGCAACTTAGTAAGAGACAAAGCCATAATCCAGATTCCTATTACATAAATACCCAAACCCAAGAAGCCAAGTTGTGGTAAACCAGGTAAACCAAACTGAAACTACGTAAACTGGAATTGCCAGGATTTCTTAGTTTTATCTGAGTTATTGTTTGCCAGTACTGACATTTCCTAGATTGTAGCTACAGAAAACTCTGGATGCAGCCTAACTGCCTACTTCCTGGTATCTGAAAAGAGGCACAGCAGACATTTAGAATAGCCAGAGTCATTACCAGAGATGTCTGATAGGCAGAGATGTGTGTTTCATGGCGACCAGTACTCCACCTTGATCCAGGTACAGAACACTGTGCTCTTCCTCAAAGATCTGGAAAAAAAGCACATATATTTAAAGCTATTTTCCTTAGTATCAAGAAAATGTCATAGTTCTTTAAGTACAATCATGACAGAGGACAGGTATTTGCTAAGGAAGTTACCGAGTAGAGGAAGGCATTCTGTATAGGGACAGTTCTTGGGTTTTGTTTTTTTATTGTTTTGGGTTGGTTTTTTTAAACTTTTCCCAGGTCCTTGGAAAATGCATTCTGCCTCTGCTTGATAGAAAGTTAGAAACATGAATTTTTGCAAGGATCAACAATTTCCCTCCTTTCAATGACAGATTTTTGTTTAAAGAACTTTATGTGTTTGCACGTATCTGGCCCTATCTCACATAAGTGATGTAGACAGAAAAATGAGGGCTGGTCAAACATTGTAAAATAATTAGATTCTTAGAATATCAAATATTTTAAAAAGGTTTTCTTTTCCTGTGTCTTTTTTGTATTGGCTTTCTGCAAACATCTGCTCTCCAGTTTATATAGCAGCACTTGTCAGTCTGAAAAAGTCACTCCTCCTTTCCATGACTTGATATCCTATCCAGAAAATAGGAAAAATAGAACTTCCTGTTCTGAGGATAAACACATTAAAGGGCAGCAATGCTTTGTTAACAGGTGGGATTTCATTACATATTAGGCACTTGATTTAACTTCATCATCCAGTTTCTTTCTGCAATTAATGGAGAGATAGGTGTCTTCAGAACACGATGAACTGAATTCTGTCTTTTTCTCCATTATCTTAAGAACAAGGCAAAATTATCAGTTTACATGGACACTGAACTTTGGACAACTCAACTTGGGTGAAATGAGTCCCACACATAGTGAGGGAGAAGTAGACCTGTGCAACTGCTAATTCTCTGGAAAATATAATCATGGATGAAGAGAAAAATGGTTTGATCGGTACAAGAGCTGTACAACAGTAAAAGGAAACACATAGTCTCCCCATATATATTAATATTTTAATCTGTTCTACGCTTTGCTACAGGGTTAAACTGAAGTCAAACTCTGAGTAGAATTATAAAAAATATTTTCTGTTATATGAAGTCTAACGACATATTCAGTCTTTTTCTTTGGGCATCTCTCTACCTCTCAGAAGGGAATAAAAGTTTTCCCTTTTGTATAGTTTTGCAAAAAGCTACTCTGAACCAAAAGAAACAAAAATTAAGCAACATTTTGAATCTACTTCTATGACAATTTCCTATGATTACTACTTAAACCTGTGATTGTGTCATTTACCTGTCTCCAAGTGTTCCCAGCATCAGAAGAAACAAACATGCTGATCTCATTGTCTGATAGTTCAGTGCCTATATTACCTGTAAGATGAGCACTGATTAGTGATGCCCACTCTATGAAACAGCAGAATTAGCAAATCAGGGGAGTAAGTGTATTTATTTACCTTTTGCAATTATAGAACTTTTAGTTTGGGGAAGAGAAAGAGGGGGAAGGGAAGGGATTCAGTTTGAAGAAAATCTCTACAAAAGATCCAATGCATACAGCTCTACACACCTCTACATGCAAAGGAAATGCCCTGGTTTGAATCTAATGTTCATGAGAGTAGAGGACTAGATGCAATCTCCTTAGTCTTGAAGGTCAGTTTCCATAAAAAACATATGACAAGTTGAAGGTCCATAAGGACTACCGTTTGACAGCTTTCCTTCCTTCCTGCTACTGGTGGTGTGACACCCCACTCAACACCCCTCACACCCATCACAAACTCAAGATTTTGTCAGTGTTTGCACATCATACACAGGCAATCTTTAAATGTTTCATACCTGAAGCTACAATAATACTGGGGGCAGTGTCTCGGCTGGCGATGTTTCCTGAGGTATAGGGATTCTCTGAGACCTTCAGGTGAAGATGAAGGGAGCAATAGGGCTATGGAGAAAGGGGAAATAAAAGTAAAAAGCAGACACAACATGAAGTGCATGCTCCTATTTCTACAGGCTTGGAAATATACAGTGTCTTTCTGTATTATTTCCTAATTGCTGCATCCAGCCACCCTTAGAAATACACGGCCACTGTCCTAGTTCTGTTGTGAGAGCTTTGCTATCATTTTCTAACACAACCCGTTCCCACTGGGAACCTGATTCACTAGGCTGAAACCCTCCCATAAAGACAAGATCTTTGAGGCTGTACCTACAAAGGAGGCAACCAGGCTTGCAAGAGCAGGTAATGGTAAGGACTACCTAGCTCCCCTGGCTCCTAGCTCTCTTGAGAAGCAAGTAAGGCTGCAGATATGATGAAGTGACTCTCAGAGCAGCATTGCCCAAGCTATCTCTGCAACAAGAAGCAATATAACACTATTGGTGTGGTGCTAAGTCACCACTAATTAGCCAAGGGAAACAACTTAATTCAGACAGAGTCATACCATTTCTTGACTCTGAGTATTTTTGATACATGGCTGTTCTGCACTGCACTAAGAAGAAATACCAGGACTAGAAAGTGTTAGTTTAAAAGTTGTTTAATACAATGCTTCATCACCCCATCTGGATGTGACCTTTGAGATTTCAATTCAAATACATCCATGGAAACCTCAGCTATTTGTTATTGATTTTGTATGTCAGGTACTCAGATAAGACAGGAATGGTACAGAATAAATCAGGTGAGCAAGAAGGTAAGACAGACAAGCAGATTTCCAAAGTTGCTATGACAATTCCCTCCAAATCTGTAGTCTGGTAATTTCTGAAAAAATTGACAATTTTTGCCTTCTCTTGGGTTTTATTTTCAGTATTTTTTTCTTCCAAACCTCATGAAGAGTCCTTC
This sequence comes from Fregata magnificens, assembly GCA_013389945.1. Classification (NCBI taxonomy): domain Eukaryota; kingdom Metazoa; phylum Chordata; class Aves; order Suliformes; family Fregatidae; genus Fregata; species Fregata magnificens. The sequence continues at coordinate 27,439 of WAAD01025633.1, read as the reverse complement.
GTGAAACATGCTAAGGGAAGGGAGGTGGAAAAATATTGGCAAGAAAACCTGAAGCAAACTGACCAGATTGAGGGGGACATCACACAGGAACACACAACAAAGCCCATGTTTTAGCTTGCATGGCCCTGTAAAATGAGCAGGACAGGCTATGCAGAACGCCCTTCAGGGTCTTAGAAGGCAGGTCTTTCTGTCTAATATCAGTTGCCTAAAAGCTAGGTCTCCAACACCAAAAGTTTTGTAGGCTTCCTCTGCAGGAGACCTAGCCCTGTTGGTCACTGGAGGAAGACCACTGATCTATCCCATCTCAAGGTAGGTGTTTATGACTCTGAAATTAAAATCTCCCTGTGGAGAATGACAACCACAGAAGGCAGGATGTTTTTTGGGCAAAGGTGAGTGAGGGTGGTGAGGAAGGATGGGAGCTCTCACTTACGTGAGACAGAAAAAGGGGACATGGGTTGTGCAGAAGGGAACACGACCTGCCAAGTGGAATGTACTGAGCAGCCTAACTCTGACAGCCTTGCGAGGGCAGCCACTGGAGCAGCCAGGGGGTATAGGGAGGGAGTAGAAACCAAATTGAGCTGACATGCATGCAGGAAGTGGAAAAGCATGGCAAGAGCATGAATTCTTTTCACATTTTTCATTTCACATTTTTATACGTTGTGAAAAGACTAAATACAAAACATATTTTTATAACTAACATACTCCAAGCCCACTTCAGCATTTTGAAGACAGTAGCTAATGGCAGCCACTCAGCCAATTCTGCAGTCTGACAGAGATTAGACCTCGTTAGACTCAAACCTTCATGTTGCCAGAGGTTTTCTTCCAAATTTGTCTCATTTCACAGATATAGTACACAGAAATGGAATATATATCTCAAACATTAAGTCAGGTCACCTGTCTAAACAGAGAGAGAGTATTTTTAGTGGCATGACTTCTTATTGGTTGGAGTGCAGTAATGCTTACAATGTCTAGTGACAACTGCGTATGCTGTAAAAACTAACTTCTCCACTCTAGCCAAACACCTAAAGTTATTGTCCATGGCCATCTCATGTCCTTACTGTGGTAGCATTCTGTTCTCCATTCCTGATGTACACCTTCTCCATCTGTATCCTTATATAGTTCATTGACAGATATTTTTCCAGACTGGTTTGTCTTCCATCACACTGTTGGTCCCTTTGTGTTCCTCCTCGAGCTCCCACAGCTTAACTCGTATACAGACATCTCAGCTTTGTTTTTTAGAATTTCCATCAATTGTCTCTATCCTTCTTGTTGTTACCAACAGGCTACTGAAATCATTATTTTCATCAGAATCACCAATTTTGGGTTTCCCTGTCATTGCCTAGTACCCAGCAGCACTAGGTGCTGCACAGACACCAAGGGAAAGACCACCACTGCCAGGGAGCATTTACAACCTAGGTAGAAGATAAAGCAGGAGTAACATAGCCCATTGCTCTGCTCACTGCCATAGTTCTTACAATCATGCTGGAGTTCATTACTAGCTTCCTAATATTTTCAAGTCAGCACTTTTATGCACCCCTCTCAGGAGGCTCATCAGTCCTTAGCAAAATTTCTCATAAATACCTACAAACCCACTTCTTGCTGTTCTGCAAAGCCCACCTGAACAGTCTCCAATGGCATGACACTTAAAAAACAGCTCTTAGTGACTGTCCCTGATTGGGGCAAAGTATTATAAGACAAGGATGAGGCTAGACACCATTCACAAAGCTAGGAGTAGTCACAGTATTTGCTCACCTGCCATAGCAAGGAGCAATGAAGAGAGATAAACACTTCCAGGAGAGAGATTCAAAACACCTCACTTAGATGCTTAAATTATTCTGTAGCAGACGGTGTGAATGCCCTCTCTTACGAGAAATGGGTCTTTGTCCTGAAATCCTTATAATCCATATAGACAAGACAAACAAAATGTGGGAAGGAATAAACAGATGTCTGGGGAAGAGGCACAGTGAAAATAAATGACTTGCCTAAGGTCACATAGGAAATTGGAGATAGGCCTAAAAATTGAATCAAGACTCTCCTGAGGTTCAGCCCAGTGTTTTAACCACAAGACCATCCTTGAAAGCTAATTGATTAACTCTCCTAGACAGATGCCCATAACTTGCAAGATAGAATTACTCCTCAGTTAACCACTTCACAGCACAAGATAAGTATCAAACAAAACCAGCATCTTTGGGATATAATAGCTTGGCAGCTACTTTATGAAGATTAAGTGTATTCAGCATAGAAAACAAGTGGTATAAACAAGAAAATAAAACCTTGGGATTAGATGGAATTTCATTGCTTACCTCCATCCTCATTATTGAGAGCCATCTCACAAAAAATGCAAAGAAATTATTTGAGTTGCTTTGAAAAAAACACCTCGAGCATACTGTCAGTAGAGGGATGGTTCCGTCTGGCTTGCCTTGTGTTTCAACCAGATTCCCTCTTAACCTCCTTAGCTGCCAACTTAGCTGCTATGTAGTTATTGCTGCATTAACTCTCCCTTAGTTTAGGCTTAAAGACCAGATGCACGGAGGACGCAGCACTGCACTCATAGGCTGGGGACCATCCTGTCACTCTGGGAAAGGGCAGATCCCATTCTGCCAACAAGCTGGAACATATGTCATTGCTGTGTCCCAAGCTATTGCTAGAGACAATTATGCTGAAAACCAGCAGTGTGAAAGCATTAGTATCTGCCATGGAGTAAAGATGGGAGATAACCTAGATGTACAATGGACTATTAAGAATTCACTTAGCTATGCCGTAAGGAGAAGCAGGATCATGCCAAGAACCATAATACGCAGAGCAAAAAGGAGCAACTGATGTAAGGAGGTAAGACTCCTGGCAATGCAGCGGTAGACAGAGTGTGGCTAAAGCGGTGAGTGGAGTTTGTGAACTGTTTAAATACTACAGCTATGTCACATTCACAAGGAACAGAATTGCCTCAGAGCACGGGACAATTCCTTTTCTCCATCCTTTTCCTCAGCAGGATGCCATTATGGATCCCTGACTTATTTCCAGGAACACACAACACTTCTAGTGCTTTTGCTTCAAAAATTTCCCGTACCACTCTCAACTTCTGTGGTCTTTATCATTTCTTGAATTCTTGCATTCCATATTCTGCCTTCATCTTCTCCCATCATTAATTATGAAGCTCAAATCAGAGTTTTAAATAGCTTGGCTCTCTCTTGTAGGATTGTTATTTTACTTAGTGGTTTTGGTGCATTTTCTGTACCTCCCTTTCTTTTGCAGGCAGACTGCCTGTTCCTGTAAAAGACTTAACAAGTCAGTTTAGTTCAGATTTCATCTATTTGCTTTCTTGCAAATTTGCAAGTAAACCAACTGAGACACTGTATATTCAGCTGATGATCCCTGCTCTGCTACCATTCCACCAGCTTGTGACAACCTAAGCATGAAGGAGGCAGACAGGCTCAGGCAATGAAAGAGGCTTCTTGGCTGTTCTACCTCATGTTAAGGGAACAGGAAAAATAAACATGGCTAAACATTCCTCTGGCATTATCATGGGGAAGGGCTGACTAAGTTCCTTCCCATTCTTCTGGAAGGGCAAAGACCGAGCTGCATGCTTTAAGTCATTGAGGATTTGTCCCTTACCACCCTGAAATCATGGACCGATTTCTCCAGATGCCCATGGACCTGAGATGCCTACCCAAACCCAAGTCACAGAGCGTTTAGGAAGTGGTTGCTTTCCAGTGAAAACAGGATGACAAGCCTACATTGAGCTTGCACATGCGGAAGCAATTCTCAGGGCAACTACATGGTTGCATAAAGAGCAAAATAAAAATGAACCAGTGTTTAAATAGTGGTTTGTGCGCACTGGACCTACAAGGATATAAACGCAATCCACAGAAAACCAGGAGCTTCTCTGGGTCTCACTGTGTCCCTACAAGCGCCGAGACTTCTGCCCCTGCTCATGACCCCTTGCCTGGCTTGTGCAAGTTTCCCACCCTCAAGGGAATTCCAGCTTGTCCAGGCGTATCTGGTCTAATTTTAAATGAAATCAATTGTGTTCTCAGGCGCCCATGAGTAAAGTAGCAGATACAGTATGGATGGGAAGGCTTAAGGGAGCCATAATCCCCTCTCTCCATAAGAACCATACAGTCCTGGTTTATACACAGTCATATGACCACTTCCACTATATAGTGGATAACTACAGTGGCAGCATACCCTTGTATATAAAATACATACTTCCTGCAAATGACCGTTTGATAAGGACCCTGAAGAGCAGTACCTCTGGTTCATTTATAACCACAATGGCAAGTCAGATGTTTCTTGATCAGTGTACAACAATACCAAGAAAGATGTTTTCCCTGAACTCAAACTTCAAATTTATGGGAATAGAGCTTACGTTGATTATTTCACTTGCCTGCATGGTTTTTATTTCTTCTGCCTTGCCAGTCTGCCAAAATATTACATTATCATATCATATAATAAAAATCTTGTTTTTCTGATAAAACTGGTCATAATTTGAAAAAGTCAATGTGCGTTTTTTTTTTCAAATATGTTTACTTCAGTTAAAACCAGATTACAATCTATTTGAAACATACAGACTTCTACACATAGCCCCTTCCAAAAAATTCAATTGCTTTATGTCTACAAAGTTTTCTGTATGTCATCTTTTTGGTTTTCATCTTCTAGAAAGATTTAATTTTAAAATCCCCTTAGTTACAATTTTTAAAAACTTGGAAGAAGAAAACAAACCCAAACAAATTTAGTCATGCTCTGAAATAACTCTTCCGTTTGACCCCCAGTCCTCCCTATTTATTTTTTCCAAACTGGAGAGAAAAGGAAAAGCTTGCATTTTTGCTCAGTCAAAAAAATCAATTATTTGAACAGCTTCAAATATAAGTTATTTATTCTTTGCTCTTGCAATAATGCATGGGATTCAGTTAACAGATTAGTGTAGCATTCAGCTACATACCACAATGCACAAAATGTAATGCTGATTCAGATTCTAACAAACTTACAGCCTCCAAATGAGAAACAACTTTTTTTTTTTTTTCAGATGGAAAATAACATGCAGGCACAGGACAGCAGGAGGAAGAGCAGTGTAAGTAGTGCCCCTGATTCTGCCTGGAACCATGTTAGAATTTGTGTAATATAGAAGGTACTGAGAATCCCAAAGGCTGGGGCTCTGAGTATTATCCCACTACTGTGTATAGATTATATCGGCTGAAAAACATGTCGAGATCAGTCTAAGCTTTCTAATTTGACAGAGATCTCCAATTCTGATCACACTGCTTATATTTCACTTTCACTCTTGGAAACCGTTGGCATATAATGATGATTAAAGACTTATCTATTATGTTGATCTACATCAATAAGTAGAGAGACCGATACAATATACACTCAACACGTAGCTATACATATATTTGGATTAATGTGTCGATTCTCACCTCTGAGCTCAAAGAGAAAATGATAAATATTAATACTGCCAACAGAGTGGCCTGAAAGATATCAGAGCTCTCCTTTCCTTTGAGCCTGTCTCAAGTTATTAGTCCCTGACAGTGCCTGAGCTACTATAGCTCACTCCTCCCATCTAGTGTCCAGAGAATCAACTGCGCAGAAACGGCATCCAGCTTCACCTGCTGTTTAAGGGGAGACCATCAGTTGTGCAAAAGGAAGCTGATCTATGATGCTTCTTTTTGTTCCGGAAATTAAATTAAATTAAGCTAAATCACAATGCCAGCTCTTGCAATACCACCTGGCAGCCCAAGCCTGATGTACTGCACTTTTAATATGCAGTATTCCCTCCATGAGATACACTGCACGGAGAGTGAAGCTGCCATCTCCTTCTTGTGTTACCTGGTAGAAAAAGATTGTTCTGGGGTGTTCCCACCCCCCAAGTTCCTCCCCCAGGTACTTACTAGGAGACAGTGAATGGGGTTTCCTCTCAGATCAGTGTCCGGAGCCTGCAACAAACTCCAGTCTCTCCCTTTATTGTAGGTGATGAAAGTTTTCACTTGGTTGTCAATCTTCTTGTTAGCCAAGAACATTCCCTTTATCCCTGCTACCTAGGAAAAATTGACATGGCTGAAAAATAGATCAAGCCAATGCAGGTTCTGTGCATGTGTCTCTCTTGCCCTGTCAAACCCAACAGGGATCTGGTGGCTGTGTCAGAGTGGCAGATGTCAGAGCAAGAATTGCCAAGAAGCATCAAAGGAAGGCAAATTGAGGTGCTGGGGACAAGATAAGACCCTCACAGGTGGAAAGGTGACAAATGGAAAAGAAAGCTTTTATTTCAGAATCAGCATGGGAACATGGTAAGATGTCAATAGCATTATCTGTAAAGTGACAATCCCTTAACTGTGTAGGCATCCTTCCCCCTGAAAGATGAAATATGTACAGGGCAGTTATTTGTCTCTTGCACTGCAGTAGCAGGAAACAGCAGCAATTTTGGCCTTGCAAAGAAAATGGCAACACACACATAAACTTGCAGTTCAGTGCTTCCTTTCTCATACAGCCTGCTTAAGACATTTCATTTAAGGATCCCAATGTGTTTCATAATTATCAGTGTTTCAAAAGGATAAGTTGGGGCACAGAGGTGTTTTTATTACGGTTTCATATTTTGAGGAAACCAAAGCACTGGTGACTCAAGCAAGGCCACCCAGAATGCTAGTTATAGACCTAATGGTGAGATTCTCATCCTTTTATTTTTCCTGGTGTTTTACCCAACAGCTTTACTCCATAGACCTGCAGGAGGATTTTGTAAAGATGTGATGCTAACAGACTCACATTGGAACCAAGCCCAAAAGCATCTTAGTGGGGAGAAAAAAAGTCAACCGCAAACCACAACTCACACTGCAGAATGTTCCCATCTTCTCAGCACACTGAAAATCAATAGCCCAATAGCTGCTGCAGCTTGCGAATGAATTTGTTAGGCTGTCATTCTGCAATCAGAGTGCTGCAATAAAAAGGGAAGCGAAATCGGGAGAAGGAGGGGGAAAGTGAGAAACTTTTTGGTTTCCAGCCAGTCTGTTCAGCCATCCACCCCATCACTTCTTATGATGCAGAACTAGTACACAGAATCATTCATCAATACTTTTTATTCATAGAGATTATTACTTAAATGGCATCACATGGCAAATGGTTACACAGCAGATTCAGAGTTTGTTCCAGTTCAACTGATTTAATTATGTGGCTGAATTTGGATGCTACAGCTCCCAGTGAGTAGGACCTTATTACACCTTTAGTCACACACTGTGGGACTACTAGCGTACAGTGCATTGGTACAGTACATTGGTGTACTTAGTCATTCTGAATAGCACTTTCCTCCTTGAGCAATGGCACTGAATTCCATTTGAAGTTACATAAAGACTTAAACATGACTTGATATAATGGGCAAAAGTCTTCAAATTAAGTAGTCAACTAATTTATTGTTGATATAAGCATAAAAAGATAATATTTTCAATGTCCTATCTGGATTGTTTGGTACCACCCAACTAAGTATTCAGGATTTCTTTGTTGTAGTAGAAAGGCACCCTGATCAGACAAGGGTACTCTGTCTCCCAGCAATACTGCATGAATAGACAGAGCTGGAAAAATAACATAGTTCTGCCTTTACTACCACAGGCCAGAGCCTATAGCTCCGTTTGTACTTTTCTTTGTTGTCCTGAAATAGTTATATTATATAGTCCCTGTGAAATGCTGGCCATAAATGATTAAAGAGCATTTTATATATCAGGTGATAAATGTGTTCTGAAATCCTGTGCATTTTTCTTTTCATGATTCTAGTCATGGACTGGGACTCAGAATCCTTTCCAGAGAAAGCAGAATGTAAGTTATACTGTCAGTCTTGGACAGCTTTATATTAAAAAAAGACCGCACACTCTATACATGTTTCTGTGCTCTCAGTAGGAAGAGATACACCTATTGCATATACACAACCATGACACACACAATGGTCTGTTCATCCCTGCTGTTCATACAATCATAAGAGAGAAAGACTCTTGCAAGTAAGTGAATGACCACCAGTGATCAGAGAGAAAAGCACTCCATCAGCTCCCACACAGGCTTTGTAGACAATCCTCACCGTCCCGAACACATTGTGTGCAGATACAAATGCTGTCTACAGTTTTAGTGAAAGATTCATACAAGACACTTGAACACACAACTCAAAACACATTCTTCACTCCCCATCACCAACTTCATACATCAAACATACACTTCCCATCCAAGATGCATACTGCTAAAAAAAATAAGTCCCAGAATGATAGGTGTATATATCATAGCTATAGACACACCTATCTCCTCACAGTCTGTTATCATTTCAGGCATGGATTCCCACAGGCAGGATTGTCTTTCTGCAGACCAGTCCAACTACAGAGCCAAACCACATCATTGGAGAGATGCAGGAACTAGAAAGGGCACTCAGACCCAATGGCCAGTGATTCTTGCTCTTCCCTTGCTCTAGGAAATGGTCTTTAGGACAGCCCCTTTGTGACTGCACACCCACTGAATGCTGAGTCCAGTGTGCTACTGATGAAGTGGCACTGGAAGGTGGTGAAGAGAAGAGCTATTCTTACACCCTACTCTGTCCAACACGCAGAAGGGGGAATAGTGTCTCTCTAGGAGCGAGGAGTGATGTCCTCATCCTCCACAAAGTCCATCAGCAGAAGAGCCCACAGACTGAAATAACAACTGCCGAGTGAAAGGCTCCTGATGACTTACAGGAGAAGAGAAGGGAGAACATGAGGAGGCACCACGAAAGAACTTCTATTTTCTCTTCATGCTCAATGCAATTCCCCGTTGAGCAGCATTGAACAGATTTATTCTTGATGTAGAATCAATTTAGGAATCTACACACACAAACACATTCACTGCAATGTAACCAGATGAACTTACTTCTAACACCTGACAAACATACATACAGACCCATGCACATTTAACAGGTCTTTCTCTGGCATCTTCTCAAATAGTCTTGCTTATACATATAATAATATAATATACCGCTGTCACCAGAGAAGGACTCATTTTGCAATCTCTCCACTTCCTTTTAATTTATCTATGGATTTTTCTCTTCTATTGTCTTTATCTCCATTTACCCCTAGAGCATTCACCATTTGCAACAACCCTACTGGGAGAATCATGCTGGATGGCTTTCTGTTCCCTTCCAGCTAGAACATCACATTGAAAGGAAGGTTTGTGCCAGGTTCAGTGTCAGCCGATATTCATTCTATCTAGATAATCAGCAGATATGATGTTACAAGTCTGATTCCATCAATTTCAATCTAGGTTACTGTGTGGTGTCAGCTTAGTGAAACAAAACAAAGGCTTTTCTTTCCCCCTGGGATGTAGGACACCTTTACATAATGCAGTGAAACTGCTTCTTGAGCTGACAGTAATAAGAGACAACAGCCTTTCCATGGGCTGCCAGCATTGCAGAGAGATTAACAATAAAAATTGCCAAATGACTGAAATGCCAGTGCCCATCCTCCTACAGTTCATCTGCATTTACGTACAACACTTGGGCTCTCTGTTTGGACCATTCAAGGTGGTTTCCAGGTAAAGGGCAGCTGAAGGCAAACTATACAGCAGAGCTAATATTCAGACGGTGATGGGGAAATACGGGAAGTACGTTCATTTTCAAAGGAACTCGGATCTAGTTCATGGTCTTTATTCTAAATGGTCAGAAAATCCCCTGAAGGAGACCTGAAAAGAGAAGCTGACCCTCAAAACAGCAGCTAAGGACTGAATTTCTGCTTGGCTGAGTGCTGTCTCCAGAAGTAAAACAAGTAGCAGAGCAAGAGAAGTACAAGGGCACATTAAAAGTCCTATTCTTGGGATCAGTTGTCGTAGAAGACAACGTAAATTGGCCTTCTTACAGGTGAGCTTACGCAAAATGTACTTGTTAGAAAAAGGCTCAGGGGTAAAAGGGACATCAAAGTGAAGTAGGAGAGTTTCCATGCTCATGGGATAGCTCAAGAGGGTGTATCTAAAATCACTTCAGTTCCCAGAAATAGGTGACAAATATAGCTGAAAACTGCTGTCTCTCCTTACTTCTAAAACAAGAGATTACGCTGTCAGAAATGCAACAAAAATTGAAGAATGATACTATTCAGAGTGTTGGGAGCTTTCAGAGCCATAGGCAGGACCAATGTGGGTCAGCAGGATTTTGGCTGAGAAACTTAAAGAGTTCCTCTTAGGGACTGAATGAACTATTCCACTACATTCTTCGATGCATATCTTCCTATGCATGAAAGAGCCATGAGCTCTTCCTCACCTGAGAACCAGCAGGAGAGTAGAGCAGTGAAATCTGTTCATAATATTAGGCTGGGCCTAAGTTCAACACCTGTGTAAAACTGGGCCTTGAAACACAACTGATTGCACTAAGGCCCTTAAGCAAAAGGAGGGTAAAACTAAGTGTTTAGTCACTTCTTGCCTCTGCTGTTCATATACATATAATGCGACTGATGTGCAAGAAGGAAACGGTACTGGCATCATGTGAGCTCCTGAGACAGGAATGAGATGTTTGGAGTCATGACATACCTCATAGAGGTCAATCATCACATTTCCCTCCAGCCCTTGACTACTCTTGACATTTTCCAAGGCCAGGGTGAAGTACACCCCTCGGGTGTCCGAGATATACAGGTTGTACGTATCGTTCTGGTTCCACTCTTGAACAGCTGCAAACACCTGATTCTCATCTGTGCTGATAACATGCATATCCTGGGGAAAGAAAAGAGAGGAAGTTTACTAGAGGGAGCTCTGCTCTGTCATTTCCATGGGCACCAAAGTAATTGTGGAGGAGCGAGGGACATATTTAGATTGGAGTTTAATCGGAAACTGTAGACAACGCTCCTGTAAGCAGATAATTCCATCCAGGAATATTTTACACCAGCTCTCTTCTGCCAATTTTCAAAGTGGTAATTAACTGATGAGGTGTTAATTGAACATTTACATTGGCAGCACAGCATTATACAGCAGCACTTCTCCCCCCCCCAATACTTTCATTTTAATGAGTACTTTTTTGAGGGGGAAGAGGGGTTGTTTGGGGGTTATTTTGGCACCTGAGTGATTCCACTTGTGATTGTGGAATCACAGATATTAAAAATGTGGGGGTTTTTTTAAAAGAAGAAAAAAGCAGCATCTGAAGCATCTGCTTCTTGCCTAGCATTCAGAAACCAAGTATGCTTGGGAACTGATACAAGGAGGATCTAATGGGTTAACGTCTGCAGCCAGTGCTGCTGTTACTTATTATTTCTAATGACAGTGTCGACTAGAAGCCAAGGCCCTGGACCACTGTGCTAAACACCCCTCAAGAAATATAACAGAAAGACAACCCTAATCCTCACTAGATGTAAAGAGCAAAATTGTAGTTAGATCACTACTGTTATGAGTGAGGGTTTGTTTTACTGTGTTTGTCCTGTGTGTTATAGCAGGCAGGAAGGAATGAAAAGATTGCATAATGAAAGAAAAAAAGGAAACTATTAAACCTGATTCCCTCTTTCAACGCTTGAAGAAATTATTACCCAGTGGAAAAAGCCACCAAGAGAGAGATTGTTATAATGAAATTCCCAGGCTCTATCTGCCCAGCACAGGCACCCTGAGTTCTTTGGTGCTATAAAAATCTGTGGAGGTAGGAAAAGAAATGCAGATTTCTTAGCAACAGGTGATTCCCAGTAGGTTCAGCTGTTCTGTCTGTTTTGGGCAGATATCCCAAAGTTATTCTGCTTTCATGAATCTCAGCCAGGGCTTTCTATATGAAAAACTGGGAACTTTATCAGAAAATATACTCTTTGGAAGCTGATGTTACTTCTTCCTTCTGTTAATAATAGTCTTTGACAATTCACTTTCTCATGGTTTTGTAGGGGTAATTAATACTTCCAGATGGAACCTTGTAAAGTAAAGATGAAAAATAATATAATGAAGAAATCTGATCTATAAATTTGAAAGTGGATTCACCATGAAGTTAAGATTCAGAATAGTTGTTCGTTCATCCAGATCCAGATTTGAGTATGGAGTGGATGAATATTCACTTGATTTACTTGCTTCTTTCCTCGGGAGAAAAATGTATCCCAGAAGATGGGCTGGTTTTGTGGAGGAACAGATTGGCTTAAACCCTGAGGCAATGGGAAAAGCAGTATAAGTCCCACTGCCTTCTACTAATTATGGTTGTGAATAGATATCCTCTCTTAGCTCCAGCTGTGCTAGTAGAAGTTACTGCCACAGCTGTTTGTCAGAGGCTCCTTATTTCAGAGTGTCACCCTAATCAACCTGCTGGTAGATCTACATGGGTAGGTGTTCCCAATGTGCTTCAGGCAGCATTGGCTAGCACAGCTCTAATCTCAACTTTAAACTTTTCTGTATGTGCATATGCATATGGGCAGACCTCTCTATTTAAACATAGACAGAGATTATAAGTAAAGTTGTTTTTTCTAGTGAATGTACAGTTTCATTAACTTACCATTTTAATCAATAGTTTTGTAATAACTAGGGGAGAGAGGTAAAAAGATATTTTGATCAACACCAGAGAAAACTAAAGGCAATTTCATGAATGCTTAAGAAGCAAATAATTTATTCACAAGATGCTTCCTGAGTTTTGATCAGGTCATGTTGTAAGATCCAAGTCTAAAGAAGATCCCAGTAAGGCTGAAGGAATTTAAGCCTGGAGAAGCAGATATTGAGACAGAATTGCATAATATACATAGTGCAGAAAGTCAAAAAAGAGAACATTCCAACTGTTTGCCTTTGGGGCTCAATTAACTTTTCCTCTTAATATGGCCTTGTCCAATAGATGCAGTAACAATGCAAAACTTTGATAGAAAGGGATCAGTATACCGGCATCAAACAGTTCTTTGACCAACATCAGGAATTTTCTGGTTTCCACATTGGGAAAATGAAAATTAATCAGCATATCATATTCACTTCTATTTTATTTTTTTCAGGGTGTGGGTTGCTTTTTTGGGGGGAGGAATAATACAAAAAGACAGCCTTCATCTTGATATGGAGCAAGAGCTTCACTGCATCCTCCACTACTACAACAGATGTTCATTTCACCTCCCTGCAGAAAGGGAAGAGGACAGGAAAGTGAAGCAAGGCACCTTGCTCAAACAGTTGTTGCTCCCCAAGCATCTGCCTACCAAGAGCCTGAGCTTTCATCTCTCTGTTCCAGCACATACTGGAAGTACATTAATATGCAGTTCTACTACCTGCCCCTCTTGCGTTTCCAAAGACAAAAGTAAGAGCACGATGCTGTGCATGGGCTTGATCAGGTGTCTACTAAAATGACTAAAGGCCAAGGCTTTCTGAATTACTAAACATGCTCCAACTGACCTTTTTGCACTTGGTCAGGGAACTTTTCTTCCTAGCAAGTTAAATAGCAGGGATGTGTAATGCCAGTTTTATCCTGCCAATTACTGGGACTGTCAGCTCTTTTTAAGGTCTGTATTTAAAGATTTTTTTTTTTTTGTGGTTATTGCTTCTTCCATCAGGATGTGCATCCTGAGGTTGAAAGAAGGTGATGAATTTAAACCAGAGGTACCACACGCACCCATCTCATCAGTATTCAGCCCAGCGCCAGTTAAGGACAGGTCTTTTTAAAAGAGAAATTTCTTGGCTTGCTTCAGTAATGTCTGCCCAGTGCATTGGTCTAAATGGAGTGAATGTACCCTGCATGTACATTTAAGGTGATTATCATGAGTGAGATCACAGAATCTGTGACAGAGTCCACATTGTGGTGCTGTGGTACAGAATAGGCCGTACCAACCTACAGATCACTGCAGAAATTAACAGGCCTCAATAAAGTCCATTTACAGGGTTAACACAACCTGTATGCACAGGTGCAGACATCTTCTTGTATGGGAGAGAGTTTCAAGTTCATTTAGGCTTTTAATCAAACTGGCTACCAGGCTATCAATGCCAACAACAAGAATATTTTAATTTTGATTTGCTGTAGGCCATTCCTGCCTGAGCAGCAGCATCACCTGCCAAAGCTGCCTGCCGTCACACCCCTCCAGTTTAGGAAGAGTGACATGCAGAGACAAAAAGCTTGATATTTCCATCTTCAGTTCCAGAAGTCGCTTAGTACTGTTTACCATATTTGGCCCCACTTTCTTAGCTAAAGGAGATAAAAGAGAATTTAGGCATAAAAGAAGCTGTTTTCTTCAATTCCGTGAATAGTATAACACTTTGTGCATTTTTAATAAAGGCAGCTATCCTGCTTTGATAGCAGCCTCCTAGACAGCCACAGCTCCACTGTAGCTCCTTCCAAGCCAAATGTAGCTCTTTGGTCTTTGAAGATACTCCGAGATTGTGACAAAGCATCTTATCTCCTTAAATATCTGCCTTTTTCTTTGGGTCAAATAACATGAATGTATTGCTTCAATTCCTATTCTCTGAGAACACGTTGCAATTTAATTGTAGTGCATTTTCCCTCGCTCTCCAGAGATCTCTTTGAGAAGGCGGACAGTTGGAAAAATAAGTGTGGGCTAAAGGAGACTAGCAGTTCAAAGCAAGCAGTCTCTCTACAGATGGTCTGAATCAGCTGTAAATGACAATTTTGATTTCGGTGTTACAATAACCATGCTAAAAATGCAACCCCTTTGCTAAGGGCTACTTCAAATAACACCTGTTTAAATTTGATCTGAACTGACAGAGTAATTCCTTCTTGCTTGGACAGGAAGTTTCAAACCAACCTATCTTTAAACATGACTGAAAATTTTGGGGCAGACCACAAGTCTCCTGTGTCAAAGCCAAGAAGATATGGCTTCTGGTAGGTTCCTCAATGTCCTGTAAGCTTGGGTTTTCAGATGATGTACACAAGAGCAAAGGGTACAACAGCAGACTAGGTAAGGTATGGCACTGAAGGCCTGGGTTTGAGCTGCAGTCTGGTTATATGATGAACGTCACCCAGCCTATCCACTATAAACAGGTCACTTGGGTTGAGGAATCAAAGACAGCCATCTGTGATATTAGCCAAATTATCCCTTTGAATATTTCTACCTACAAAATCCGGTGTACTTTCAACTTCTAGGAACAGGCTGGCCTTGCACTTTCTTTTTTTCCTTTTGACAATCCTTGCTTAATTTCTCGGAATGCATTTGTCTCCAAATGTTAGACCTCACATAGAATCCAAAAGATCATTTGCTACCTTTGAGCTTACATTTCATTTAAGCCAGACTATATCAGGAATGAAAAGGCCTCAAAAAAAAATCTTCTGTCTTTGTTAAGAAGCCATTAGGAGCCCAGCTGCAAAATGGTGATTTCTTCAAAATGGAGCTAACATTTTATATAAGTCTTTTAAAAAATTCAGCTCCAGAAGGCAGCAATAGCCTTTCAAGCACCAATGCTAGTTCACCATTGTTCTTAATTAGGGAAGATATGGAGCAGACACACAAAGACATCTTTTTGCTTGGTTCCCATTAAAATCTACTAATGAGGCAAAGCACAAAAAGCAACCCACACAGGATAGGGACAGAAGTGAATTTTAAGACCAAAAGAAAAAAAAAACAGAAAAGAAAAGAGAGTCCCCCTCCAAAACTTAATTAACTAACCATAAAGAAACGGTAACTGACATGGGCTGTGATATCTGCCCACATTTCATGCTGAGGTCCTTGACTAGCCAAAGTGTTGACTTTGTTTTCAGTCCTTTCTTGCTTGCAAATGTTCTATTAAAGAATGATGATGTTTTCACTCATTGCATGTCATCTTGCAGTTACTTGTGTTGGATTCAAGAATTTCTGTACAATCAAAATATCTGTAGGTTCATATGGGCATTCTAGCAACAGCAACCTACCTTGGGCAAGGAATACTTTGGCAGCTTCATCTGTGCAAATGCGTTCCTCCTATAAGAAACGTAATAATGTGGTCTTCCTGCTGATGTCAACTATGAGAGAAGCAGGAAAGTTATCATCAGGATTTTTAATTTTTTTTTTATTATCAGGGAAAATATCAAGCAAAAGCTGTCAAGGGAAATACCACAGTATTGGTGGCAGTGGCTTAAAACTGCAGCACTGTTACAGTTGATGAATAAACACTGATCCAACTGACAGTGGCTGAAAAAGAGAGCAAGAGGAATCCCATTTTCTGCAGAGAGAGAAAATGGCCAGAATTTCAGGTGAAAGCCTGAGGAAAGTGAAGTCCTGGCTTCACTTGGGCTATTATGTCACTTGCTGATACCACAGCTCTCCTCTGACTTACCACAAAACAGTCTCTTTGCTATCTGCAGAGTTACCATGTAGGTTATTGGTTAGATCAGCAGATTGGCAGACCTGATGCTTGATTTGTGTTTCTGCCTCCAGCTTTGGCTCCTGTGTGGCCCTGTACAAGCTGTCACACATATCTGTTACCAGATCAGCTAAGCATTCACAGCTCCTGAAGACAGGAGAAGCTTTGATTTGGTGTTTCTGTGAATCTGGCCATTTATTTAAGTGCCTAAATACTGATGGCAATACCTTGAAAAGGCTGGGTTAGAGCAATATGAGGTTTCATTTCCTACCACCTATTAAAGGGTAAAAAATAGAAATAAAAAAAGCTGTCAATGTTATCTGGTTTCCAGTGCTGCTGAAGCATAATCAATATTTGTAAAGTACTTTGAAATCCTTGGATGAAAGACACTGAAGAACAAATATTCCAAGGGATCCTCCATGCAGAACTTTGCTTTAATTGCCTGATCTCTGGGCTTATCAAGATTTTTCTTTAGTTTTAAACTTTTCTTCTATTTCAAAATGCACTGCAGTAGTTTAAAATGCAAGATACACAGAGGCTAAGTTCATACCAGATTAAGTAAAATAAGAACTATTTCTTATTCTAAAGCTCTTGAACTATTTTTTAAGGCAATTGCACAAAAGTTAGGGGAAAGAAGGCCAGAAGCATTGTTTATGAGAGAGTGTGAGTTTGTAAAGAAAATATGGTNCAAGCCTTTACTGTTTGGTGTAGGGCTAGTCATCCTCTGAAGAACAGTGTCTGGGATAAGGCAGGGTCCAGCCCCAGCCACAGCGTGTTACTCAGCTGTTCCTTGCAAGACAGATACATCCATATATATATATATATATATATATGTAACCACTTGAAGAATCTCATTTTAAATTGCCAGCCAACAGTGAATTCACTGGCTACTAGGAACAAAGCAGAGGTTGTTTCCAGGGATTACAATATTATTATTTCATATCTGTAAGGGTCAATTATTAATGACTAACAAGTACTATCTCTTTGACCTGTTATATTTAGTTCTGTTTAAGAATCCTAAGAAGTTTAAGTATTAAAATAGGAGCTTTCCAAATCCAAATATTCCATGACACCTTCTCAAACTGCATTACAAACACGAATATATAGAGTTGTGCAAAGTCCCATTGGGCATTAAGGGGAACATTGTAAGAGACTACCTCTCCTCACCTGCTCCTCCTTACACCATGCAGCTAGCACGGAGGAATAACAAAGCTGAAATTTGACAGCACTGGGAACACTGTACAACAGTTTATAGCCAGAAAGAGAAATGCATCAAAATACAAGGGCTATTCAGAAAGTTAGACAATCTCCCCAGCACTGACTTCAGATGGGGCAAAGGGGTTGGCTTCTCTACAGTGTGTAATAACATCAGGTCAGAACAGAGATTAACAATCTTGAAGAGCACAAAACCAAGGCATCAGTGATGAAATAATGAATCAATTCACATACGAAGAGAAATTCCCCAGCTCCTGTGTCACTTGAGCCACAAACACACAGTCATTCTGAAACTAGAGAGCATGCCTGAACAGTGATTTATGCCCCTGTTTTCTTTACCGTATAAACATTCCATTTATGCCTCAGACACACTAGGCACAAAAGCTATTCTGGAACGTACGTCCCAGATTTACTTGTGGATGATTTAGACTGGTGTTTATGACTGAGTTCATTAACTGAAGGTAATTAACAATCAACTCACCCAATTTAAAATATCAGTCCTCTCTCTTCCCTCCACCTCCAAGCACGGCAGAATATAAACTGTCTGGAAGACCAGTTTAGTCCTAATGATTTCCAGTTCACCTCCATGTTCCCTGCAATTCTGTTGTTATTTTTTGTCCTATTCAGCTGTTATTAAATGGACACTGCCGGCAGGCTAATGAAATCCACAGTAGTTCAGATCTATTCACCAGCTCTCACCTGGAACACAATTCGGCTGAGTACACCTCACCTTCAGCCTTTTCACTATAATCACAACTAAGGCATAACAATAAAGCCTGATTACTCCTTCTTGGGTTCTTTTCCTGACTCCCTCCCTGCTTTTCGATTTCCCTCTCATGCTCAAAAAAGCTTTGGTCTACTCCCTTGTGATAGCAGATGACTGACACGACACTTCAAGCTAGGGGGTTACAACACTAATCCTAGAGTGCTCATGAGACTGCAGGGAGTGGCACAGAGCATGCCAGTGCATATGGTGGATGCTCCAGGCAGGAACTCTATAACCCTACAGTGACAAGATACTAGAGGTAAAAGGAACACTATTAGCATTGTAATGAACTGCTACAATCCACTCAGTGCCTTTATTATACGGATCTAGTATTGTCTGATTAGTTGGGGGCTAGCACACATGCACACACATGCAAAGGAAGGGAAGAGAAAATAATAGAATATAAAATAATAGAATAAATAAGAGAAGAGGATGTTCTGCACCTGAACAAAGACATAATCATCCTGGACGATCAGGGAATTATGGTCAATATAGCCTGGAAAGGGTTTGCTGCGAGTGGCTTCACTGCAGTTCTGCATCTTGCAGGTGATATATTGGGCATCTGAAAGGAAAAGAACAAAATCAAGACACTTGAGATCCTGAGCACAGATTCTTCCTCCTATCACAAACTTATTTGCTGAGGCAGCATTTCTGCTTCCCAGCCTCATGTGACATGAAGTGACACCATCCATTCAATGCAACACAACACTTCCTTCTCTTACACCCCTTGTAAATCCACGCTTGATTACTTTGTTCCTTTAAGTTCCTTCCTTCTTCACCTGCCTCAGCCTCCCATTATTTCTTTCATCCCACCCTATATCAGACATCAGAGCTATACATTGCTCCTTTATACCAAGAGAGAGCCCAGCATAGCTGATCTGATTATTCCATGCCACTCTTGTGGTTCCATGCTGGAAGTAGATCAGAGGCAGCATTTGAAGGTGGCACAATGTAATGCTTGTGGCTCAGGTCTGACAGAAACCTAGTCAAGGGCGTATCATTCAGCACTGTTACCTGCCCTGCGGAGTTTACTTAGATGCTACCCAGCAACGAACTGAGTGAGGGAACAACAGAGCTGTGAAGGATGCTTTACAGAGGCAACAAACAGCCCAAGTCCTGTGAATCTCAAAGTAACTATGGATCTGAAGAGTTGTGTCTATGCTGCAGGACAGATATGCTCTGTGCTGAACCTCTACGGTTTCCCTGTCATCCCCACAGTGTGGGATTTGCTGTAGGGCATGACAGCTTCTCCATGGTCACATGCTGAGTTTATTTAGAACATGGCCAAGGTCCAGAGCATACACAAGTATGAGGACACCTTCAGAAGACACCTGCCCCACAGTGTCACCACTGAGCACCCCTTCCACAGCGCACCTCTGTATTTTCTACAGCACTTACATTCTGCAGAGTAATTCAGATCACCCTGGAAAGTAATTCAGACCACCTCCTGTTCAGGGGTTTTACCTAATTCTCTGTTGACGGTGTAGGTAGATGCACTCTGGCAGACCTGGGCAATCATTCCACACCCTCTTGAAACTAGAGGCCTTAGTGGTTTCAATGAGTCATATGTTTCAAAGTAAATGGCCTAAATGCAGCCCTAAAGCCATCTCATCCACTGTCACTGTATGGGATGTTCTCATCTCCTATTCTGAAGCACTGCAGGGTGCTCATCTCATAATCCATCACCTGAAGAAAAACAATTTGAATTTCTTCATGGTGGTAATTTATCCTAGAATACAGAACCAGATTCTCAGTATGCAATTTGGGCTCTTTCAGATCAATTAAGAAGTTGTTCTTTGTTTAATGACAAAGCTGATTTACAGGAAGGACGATTTTGGTGTTTTAGCATGAGCACTACAGAAACACTACATGGCATTTAATCTTAGAACTACTTCTAATCTTTTTCCTTGTTGGAGAAGCACAGCCCCTTGTTTGATATAATTACCACTTTCTGATCAGAGAAGTAGCATTTTACACTGAAATAGAAATGGCTGGATTTTTACCATCTCGTATTTAATCTTGGTTTTAATTAAAATCTATCATTTGACATTTCTTTCCTTGATTCTAAGGGCTGTTGACTTCTGCTTGAAACAGACATGCAGGGTGATGAACCTTCAGGAAAGTTTGATGAGAGATGATTTTACCCCAGTATTTGCAGAGTTCTTGGAATATATAAAGTGCTAAGTATTATTAGTCACGGCAGTTTATAACATTTTATGCTTTTGCAGCTCACTGCAAAACATTAATTAATACAGCCCGGACAGCATGATTGAAATGCATTTCCCTTCAGAGGGATATGGTTTTTTCCACATTAGCCACGAGAGGGCAGGGAACGACGTAACTCCCAGCCTGCTCATTCCAGTGAGCTCAGGAAAGTTCCCTTTCAGAGTTGTTCACCCCTCCATCCCTCTGCTCCCAGGAAGAAGAGGGACAACGGGGCCAGAGCCTCTTCTACCACCCAACAGTACTGTGTGGTGCAGCACCTCCCCTGCTAGTCATAAGATGGAGAACGGGCTTGCATCTCTTCACCTGCAACACAACCAATTCCCACTTCTCCTGTTAACTCAATCCATTGTATCATGAAGGACAGCCCCCCATACCTGCCCCCACATTCATCTCCTCTCATTCTGGGGTCCTGAGTGAAACGTCTGGTAATCCTGAGCTTAAACAAAGCAGGATCAGTTGAAATGACTGGTCCCACCGCCCCCTGAGCTATTGGCAAGA